>QTSX02000978.1:0-99744 GCA_014839935.2 Entomophthora muscae | reverse complement strand
GCTTGTCCAAGTAGTATTCCTCATAGGATTTGAAATGAATGTTACTCTACAATGTGGTGTATGTGGCAACAGTACCATATACTTATTTAGCAGTCAAGTCATTTCTTAGGGAAACAAATTCCCAAGAGGGAGTAATCAAATATGTTGCAACTTGTATAACTTTTTGAAATTTACTTTTTAGGTGTAATAATTGCGCATAAGTAAAGAAGTAAAATAAAATTGGCAAATTATCAATGTTAGGGCCAGGTTTACCAGATTAAAATTATAATACACATAAAATAGATAATAAATAAAAATAGATGACTTCTAACATCCAAATTATTCTAAAAAAGCCAAATAAATAAAATATTTTATAAGGTTATGCTATGAAGAAGCAAGAAGTAGAGAAGAAAGGTTAATTTTATTGAATATTTGAAAATTATGCAATACAAATGTGAAGTAAAAAAGTGATCAATGTGCTTTCAGATACACAAAAAGCTTTATGAAAAGCATTCTGGAAGTAAGGCAAGTTAGGAAAGATGATAACTATGTAATAGCCATATTTGGATTACCAGACTTGCCAAGCTTAATAATATTATACAAATGACAATCTTAAATCTGATTTGGTTTAGTGTAAAATAATGAATCACCCAAACAGCAGACATAAGCACCTAGCACCAAGTGATGAGAATGCTTGTACCCTAGAGGTTTTATTAATATTGTTAATGTATGTGTAGATAATAAAGATTATTTAAGTACTACCAGTGAGAAATAAGATGGGATAAAAACAACCCAGATCCAAGTAATTTTTATAAAAAGATCTGTAAACATCAGCACCAAGGTCAAAAATCTTTAAGAAAGGATAAAAAGTAGTCATAACTGACATGAATAAGTGCATCAAAACAATTTAATTTCTGCCTGTGTTTGATTCAAATTTTGAAAATATCAAGTTATTTCTTTTTTATCTTCAACCAGTTAATATTCTCTTAAAAGGCTCATATTTATTTTCCCTTTCCTAGAATGGCCTTGTTGATATTTACTTCATCTATTTGTGTGTCAAATAACTTTATTGTTATATAATGTTTTGTGGCTTCATAAAGCATATTAGTTCTATTATATTCTCTAATAAAGAGTGAAGCTCGCCTCATTGTCTTTTCTTGTATGTTTTTTATGCTTTGAGATCCCTTTCTAGAGAAGACTACTGCATAGATATATTTTTCAGGTCCTTAATTTAAATCACTTATTTATCACTGAAGACTAACCTGTGGAGTAATAAAAACTTATTCCTATAGATAGGATCTCCCCACTGTGTCTTTCAATCATGTCTAAAGAAGCCAATAACAATATCTAGAACTTTGAACAATAAAACAGTTGAGTTTATTTTTCTAGTATATTCCATTTGAATAAAGCAAAGAAACAACTAGTAACAATACATTTAAAAAGTATAAAATCATCATTAATGTTGCAACATCTTTGACTACTCCCTCTTGGAGAAGTAATTCCCTGAGTGATTCCCCAGCTGATCATTAAGTTGGTGGCACTCTTATCAATTATACATCTAATGCAGTAGTTTTCAAACATGTTGAGATAAAAAATCTCATTCTAAAAACAAAATCAAAATCAACAATTTTATATTAAATTCAATAGATTTGGATCCACTTTGATTTTTTTAGACTGTGATTTTTTATCTATACAGCATGTTTAAAAATTACTGTACAGGGATTAAATCTTTTGAGTTCTAAGAAGAACATTACCTGGACAAGCAACATGGCTGTCATGATATACATAGACAGTATGTGGCTTCTAATGATACTATATATTATCCTATATTCATATCAATAAAGTATCATTATCTTCTTAATTTCCCCTTTAATTTGCTTTATATTCTCCAAGGAAGTATATAATTGACAGTGGTATCACAGGTAGGTTATTCACACCTAAAAAACTCAAAGAAAACATTTCTCCAAAGAAAAGAAACCAGCAGATGGCACTCCCCACCGGCTGGTGACAATACAAAGAAGGTCAGGGTGTCCCTACGGGATTCACTGTCTTCAACAATATCCTTGTACCTACTAGACAGTACAACTTTCTTGGCACGCAAGGAGTCCTCAACTTGCCTCTAATTCAAGACATTCCCAAAATACCCAACATTGTATTCTAATGTCTTTGCTTAGAAGAAATTGGGATGTTCTCAGGACTACACTGTGAGAATGCCAACCTCTGGATTCAAAGTACACAAAATGAGTTGATACAAGTGGGCTACCCACAAAGACTCTGGTTAAGTGAACTTGCTTTATGAGTTATGGGGCAGCCTCCTGTTTTTGAGCAAATAATTCAAACAACATCCTAACCACAATGAAGGCTGGGACATGTTCAAAACTGCCTTCCTGGAGAAATTTGACATAAATGACTCCAATGTGGTGATCATGACAGAACTCAGAACCTTCAAAATGACAGGAACCATTGAGGAGTACATTGTAGCCTATGAGGACATATATGATCAAGCTCCTGACACCATCATCTTTGATGAGGCTGGACCAGAACTGGACTTACAATGGCCTCCTCACACACATCAGATGCCAGTTTGAAATGAGTTGTTGCAAAAACCTCCAAGACGTGTTTTTGGAAGGGAAACAAGCTGCACAGAAATCTGATGGCCTGATTGCAACCAGAAAGTGGAAAGAGAGTCCATAAGTAAAGAATAAAACTCAAAATAACAAAAACACCAGCCAACCAAGCCAATAACCATTACCCTTGAGGCAGAAATTATACAACTCAGGTGAACCAGATTATTACTGATAATAAACCCAAGGAGGAAAAAGCTCAAAGGAGTTCAGGCAGGCCACCCTCCCCAACTTTACAAGACTTGTAAAGGGATCAAAATTTATAATCAATTACCATGTCTACTATTTAAGTAGAATCATTTCTCCTAATAAAGAAAAGTTTATCCACATTTGCGTTGAATTTAGTATTTATCAAGTTTTTTCCTTTTCTTTTTGCCAAAAGGACTGTCACATCTTTTATTTCAGGAAATTAAGGTATGTGCCCTTAATTTTGCCCTGAAGGCTAACCCAAGGCTAGCTTCAAACCTCAAATCTATTGTTACAAAGATTTCCCGCTGTGTCCTCCTGGATGTTGTCCCCAGGAGCTAAACATGACAGGGAAGATATCAAATCCTTGCAGAGTTATTACACTTAGGTATGGTTTCCATGCCAATCTGCTCTAAAATTACTGGTTTAAACCCTTCTTCACTAATCTACCATGTTGAGCATCTTTTCCCTGTAGGGTGGGTTCCTGACAGCTACCCTCACCATACAACAAGGCAAGGTACACCACCATGTTTACCCAACCCATATTGACACACTTATGAGAGACCATGTGTTTGTGAAAATTATGGAAACAGAAGGGGAAACTGATCCTAGCAAAATCAACTGGAACACCTGCATGTACAAAGTTATCCACTTTAAAAATATAGGAATCAGATGTGAGAAAGACTACATCTGAGAACAGCTGTTCAGTAAATTCCCCTCCGTCTTCCAAGAAGCCTTACCAGGTTTACCACCCAAATGTGGCATACAACACAAAATTAAACTCAAGGTAAGTGTACCAAAGGCACATCCTATCTATTGCCTCACGCCCCAGGAAGACAATGCTTTGAAAGCCTATCTGGACAAAGCCCTTTAAAAAAGCCTCATTTGACCTTCAAAATCTCCTTTTGGCGTAGCTGTCTTTTTGTAGCAAAGAAAGACAGAGGACTCTGCCTAGTCACAGACTACAGGGCATTCAACAAAGTCACAATTAGGAACAGGTATCCCCTGCCCCTGATCAATGACCTTTTTGACGCCCTGAGGGGTCCCAAATCTTCACAAAAATCAATTTGACAGCAGGCTATCACCAAATCTCATGAAACCTGAAGATACCCTAAATACTGTGTTCAGAACCAAACTAAAGGTCATTTGAATGAGTTGTTTTCATTTTTGGTATGAAAAAACTCCTATCACCTTTGTGACTTTCATGAACAAGGTTTTTTAAGAACACATCAGAAAACAGGCAATCATCTACCTGGACAACATAATCATCTACAGACCAACCTTAAAGCAACACTGGGAAGATGTCCTCCTGGTCCTCTGCACCCTCAAAGAAAACCAACTCATTGCCAAACTACCAAAGTGTGACTTCTTCTTGTCTGAACTTCCATTCCTTGGTCACATTATCAGCAAGTTCAGAATAAAACCAGACCCATAAAAGATACATGCCATAATCAAAATGCCAGCCCCAAGAAATAAAAATGAACTCTGTACATTCCTAGGTATGATAGCATATGTTAGAATATTCATCCCTGAATGGGGTACTCTAATAGCCCCCCTATCAGTCATTACAGGCAAAACAACCAATTTTGTGTGGACACTACTACAAGACTAACAGTTCAGATAACTAAAAGAATGTATGGTTCCAACCCCTTATCCTCCAATACTCAAATTTTGAAGGAATATATGAGCTGGAAACCAATACATCTGACTACGCCATAGGAGGGGTACTCTATATCCAGATGGCAGAAAAGGACTTTCTCCCTGTGATATACAAGTCAAGGAAACTATCTGATGGCAAACAAAGGTACCCCATACACTATAAGGAATTGGTAGTTATTGTGCACTGCCTCGTGAAGTGGCAATGCTATCTAAAAGGATCCCAAACGTTCAAAGTCCTCACTGACCACAAATAATTGATATTCTTCAAGAAACAACAACACTTATCAAGAAGACAAGCCAAATGAATGATCTCATACAGAGATATACAATGCAAATTGAATATAAGCCAGGCAAGGAAATGCTTAACACAGACGCCCTATCAAGGCTACACAGTAAACACCTCCTATGCACTGATGGTAACCCCAATTGGCCCATGTTAATCATGGGAAATATCTAAGAAGGGTTCCCACCTGGCACACCAATGGACATCCAAGAGAAGGTCCTTAAGAACAAACATCTGTTCAAAAACATATATGGCACATTATACCAAATACTTCCAAATGGTGACACTGTACCTTACGTCCTGTCAACGCAAAAGATTGACACAATTCTCTGATATCACAAAGATCTGGGACACACCTGTAGAAGAAAATTGCATGAATATCTCAAAACACACTACTGGTGGCCCAACATGTTAGATGATATCAAAAAATTATAGGAACAATGCAAATTCTGTGAAAAGTATGCCTGAACCAAGGCACTACCCAAGTCAGTAATACCAGTATCCATCACACAACCCTTCAAGGTGTGGTAACTGGATATTTTGGGACCAATGCCTGGCAAGAACAAAGGCAAAAATTACATCATAACAGCTATCAACTATGCGCCCAGATGTTCTGTGGCACAAGCTACAAAAGAATACAAAGGCAATGATGCAAGATAATTTATTGGTAAAGAAATTATATCCAAGTTTGGAAAACCAAACCCCCTGATCACAGATGGAGGGACTAAACTTAAGGCCATTGAAACCAATATCTACCTTGCCAAAAACGGAATAAAACACATCACAGTTAGCCTGTATTATCCACAAGCAGATGGAAGAGTAGAACAACTAAACGGCTCACTAGTGGAAGCTCTCAGTAAGTTATCTTCTAACAATCCAAAAGCCTGGGTCAATATGCTGCCAACAGCACTCATGATATGCAGAACACAAGTCAACTGCAACACAGACAAATCCCGTATGAACTTGTCTATGGGCAAAAGCCCACCCTTGTTAGTACAACTGCAGGACCAAAATTACCTCTGCCAAAAAGGTGCCAGATGACAGTAATACCAACGTGCAACATGCTATAAAATACCAGGAAGACATGGAACAAAAGAGGATTGAGAGAGAGGCAATCCCACTGCAACAAGAAATATTCTAAGTTGGGGACAAAATCTGGGTTGTCAGCCACAATCAACATAAGTTAAGCCCAGGGTTACGTGGGCCAGGCATTGTCATGGAGGTCAACCCCAACAATACCTACCTTATCAAGGGAATTGAATCTCAAACTTAATTAAACTGCATGCACCACAACCAACTCCACCTGTGTAAAGAAAGAACAGCTCAACACAACTCCAGACTCCCTGTTCCCTACGCCAAACTAGATCAATACCAAGCCCGTATCCCCAACACTCTCAAGAAAATTCCCAAGGTTCCACCTTCCAGCACCCCAGGGGAAGATGTTGCAACATCTTTGATTACTCCCTCTCAGGGAATTAACTCCCTTAGTAGTTCATTGCATGAGTCACCAAATGGCTCACCAACATATCATTAAGTCAGTGCACTACTATCATTCAACCATCTATTATGGGGATCAAACAATCCAGATCCTAAGCAGAACACAACTTGAATAAGCATTGCGACTTAAGAGAAACATTACTCAGATAAGCCCCATGACCATCATGACGTATATGAACAGTATGTGGCTTCCCATGATACTATATAATATCCTATATTCATATCAAATAAAGTATAATTCTCTTCTTAATTTTCCCCTTTATCTTGTTCATTATACTTCCCAGAAGTATATACAAGAAATCTACTTGATTAGGGTGGAGATGAAAGATCACTAAAAATAAATATGGTAGAATTTTCTGGTACCAAAGTCTCATAATTATTTTATTATCAAAAATGACAATATGGTCATCCCCATACCACTGGGGCTTTTATACCATATAATTTTGCTTCTTTGATTTTTGTGGACTTCAGGTCCACAGGTCATTTGCTGGCAGGACTAGACATTGGAGCAGGTGCTTGAGGACAATAAGCTCTGGGTTGGCCAGTTCTGGGAAACAGAAGTTGTAATGCTTTTTTCCACTGCTTCTGTTCTATACATTACCTGAGCTGGCCAATTGTGTTGCTAAATTTGGGCTGGAGACTGCCAGCAGCTGGTGCTCATTGGTGGGGTCAGTATCAGGTCTTGTCTTATCCTCCTTTTAGCAAACCACAGCCTCTGTGTAGGTCTGGGTTCTCAGTGGAACACAACTACTGGCAATCTGATGACCATTCAGGGAATCTCCTTTATTAAGCCAGAAGGTTGCAGAGTAATAAACTAACTTGAGTCTGTGACCCAGCGGATTGATGGGTCCCCATTCATCCTGATTAGTGAAAGACATCTCCAGAGGACCAGGGTTTAATTCCTGGGTTTTCAATACTAGTATTGAAATGTCATTATTGACAATGTCCTGGAGTCTTTTCATTACCATATGTAGGTGTTTCACATGTTCTTCAGGAGTTCAGCCATAGATAAGGATGTTGTTGGGGTAAAATACACAGCAATAGTCATTGATATCATCCAGTACAGCATCTACCATGGTATGAAAGGTGTGTGGTACATTGTAGAAGTCAAATTAGCATAACCAGTTATTCAAACAGTCCTTGTCTGGTTTTGAAGGAAGTTTTCTATTTGTCTCCAGGATTGATACACGTCTTATTTAAGGCATCTTTTAGGTCATCTTTGGAAAAGATGTTTGCTCCAGAGAGTTAATCAGGAAAGCTTTTGTCTTTGAGAACTGGTTAGCAGTTCTTCATTATAATTTCATTAATGTTTGGTAGTTCACACAAGGCCTCAGTTGCCAACTTTTTTCTTGACAAACAATAGGGGAGATAAAAAAGGGGACTTAGATATGCAAATGTAGTCTTTATTTAACATGGTGTATAGGTACTCTCTGATAGCTTCATGCTCTTTCATGTTACATACATACACATGGCCATGTTTGTGATGGGTTCCAGGGATCAGGTTAATAACATATTCAAACCTGGTGTTCTTGGGAAAAGGCTGTGGCCATGACTTTGGGTAATAACAATTCTTACTTTTTTAGGAAGGCAGGTATTTCCTTTTTGCAAGGAGCAACAATCATGTTGATTAATAGGGGAGATATTTGGGTGATCATGCAAGCTATCTTAAAAGTTGTACCTGTATGTGAAAATTGCACCTGTTGGCTGGTATAGTCAATATTAAGCTTGTTATCTATCCACCACTCAAAACCCAACACCACAGGTCCAAGTAAATTATTCATTAATATAAACTTAAAAATGATCTGACAAAGACTCAACTTCATAGTAACATTCCCTTTGCTCCCAAAAGAGATATCAGTGGAATTATTTCCTAATGCAACCAGGGTGGGTTTGCTCTCTATCTCTAGGCCCATTTTCTCAGCTAGGCCTCTTTTAATATAGCTTTATGTGGCTTCACCTACATAAAAACTGGTATCTTAAGCTCTTGATATGAGTACAACATGATAGCTTAAATAACAGGTTAAGACTACAAAGAGCTGTTTATTGCAGAAATAGTACAATTCTGGAAGCAGAGCTTTTTTTAGGACAGCCCTTGAACAGGTGGTCATTTTTATGACAATAAATGAATAGGCCTGCTTGTATGTGGCTCTTTTAATCCTTGTACTGAATTGAGGCTCATTCAGACATACTTACTGTTTTTATTCTTACTGAGAATCTTATTACTAGATGCCTCCTGTAGCAAAGCTTTTGAGAGCTTTATCTCCAGAGATGCAAACTTATGACTTAATTCCTTGTTTTCACCTCTCCACTTGGCCATAACTTCTAAGCTATTTTCCTCTCAAATTCTAAGCTCTTTGATTTTCTGGTTGGCTGCATTCTTCATATGTTTAAAAAAATTATCAGACTATAGCAACAAGTTACATGAGTTTCATGTGTAAACTCTTTTGCCTTGTATAGAAGTTCTTTCTTTTTCAAAATATTTGTAAATGAGTTCTTTTTGTGCAGCTTTAACCTTAGCTAGTGACTCATTTAGAAATGTCTTAATGTCAAAATAGCAGGCTCAACCTGCCAGCAAGGTTCCAAGTAAGCAGGTTTGTGACCTGCCATATAATTACCTGACCACTCAAAGCCAGACTAAGAAGTCAACTCAAATTGCTAAATCCAACAACATGAACAAATGCTAATCCCCTACAGTGGATACCTTGTTTTGGCGCTTGACTCATTACCAGGATCAAGCCACCCCCCTTCACCATCCAACCATGTAATCAACGCTATCATGTTCCTGTTGCCCATAATTTACACCAACTATATAATAATTATCTCTCAATAAAGAATAGTATCTATTATCTAAATATTTTCCCCTTGTAACTCTGCTAAAACAGCACAGTTACAACATTAACCACTTCAAGATCTTCCCAGGCTTCCTCCAGGGACTTTTCAGGAACTTTTTTTCTAGAAAAAGTGATTTCCACTCTCAATACTCCAAACTTTGCTTTAACAAAAGGTAATTGAGAAGACATAACCTTGAAAAATAAAGTGAGTAAAAGGCGCCAGTTATCAATTCAATTTTTTTATTTATTATGTTTATTCCCATTTATACACTATTTGGGGCATATTTGGGTGAAACCCCCTGGTTCCAGAATCACACCTAGATTCCTATCATGTGATCTATGACAAAATTATTTCATTAAATCAAGATATCTTCAGAAAAAGATTTTCACACTCTTAATTTATAAAATGTGCTCTAGTATATTCCAGAATCACCTGATTTCTTCTGTGGACATGTAATTTCATGGCTTGAAGCATTCCAGACTTCTGGCGCCAAAATCCTATGCAATATACCTATTCCTGATCCAAGCTATCATTGTTCCAACTTGGAGCCAGAAATCAATCCAGAATACCTAGAAAACATTGTCATCAATAAGCCATTTTTGTGCCAATAGATTTCTTTGTATTTAGAACCCATCTAAATGCTTCAAAGCTCAATCCAAGTGTCACTGCAGTGCTTTTAAACCACATTTTGGGTTTAATATATTAGCCTTAACCAAGATTCTTGATACATTAAAGATCATTACATCATATGATTAAATCCTTATTAATCATACTCCTAGGTGTTGTGAATGCCAATATTCATGCTTTATTAATTTTGCCTTTGTTGGTTCATTTCAAGGACAAATCCCTTGATTTTGCCTTTGCTCCTTGAAATAAGTCTGTTTCTAAAATGGGAAATTCAACTGTTTGGTTTCCTGATTCTGCGCTACTTACTTGCCCCATGTGTGCTTGTGGTAAGTGATCCTACTGTCCTAGTATTGTTTTGTGGTATTGCTATTTAATATAAATTCCAATTCCTAATTCTCAATAAAATTTAAGTTCTATTTATATTTCTACCTTTGTGTTGTCAAGTACTTTGGTGCCTCTCTCTAGCCACAATTAGTAGAGACTTATCATTAAGGGCCACAATGTAATAACATCACCTTCCATACCAACTAACCAAGACTTAGTAAAAATCCAATCCTAAGGTTAGGATTTCCTGTTGTGTGTCTGTGCTGCGCCTCAGAACACAACAAAAATGGTGCTCACTACAGGGGCTGTAAGGCCTTTGGTTATCCCTTTTGCCACTAAGTTTTCAGGCCCATCTTCTCCTCTGATACAGGTGCCGTCTTCTCCTGAAATTACCTGTCCTTCTATTAAAGAGGACATCTCAGACCTGCCTATTGTCCCAACTGTATTGAACCTTGGAAATGATCCCTATTTAGTAGCATGTCCCATGGGAACCCCTGACCTAGAACAAGTCATAGACATTGCCCTTGGAATAGCTTGTGAGGGAGTCATCCCTTGCCTTCAGTTACAGTTTAATTGAGCAGAATACTACAATTTAATTATTGCTCTGCAGTTCCTGCAACATCTCCTCTCAGCAGCTGGCTCTGCTGAGCATATACTCTTATCTTTTGTGCAGCCCACCTTAGCCCATCACCAAATGATGTTGGGGCTTCACATCCAAGTGATATTGTCTCTTCAAGCCACCTAAACTAGTCATTAGGATAAGTTTGCTGCTTACCAGCAGTAGATTTATTCTTTGTTCTCTTAGGTATCTGATAACCAACACAACTCCATTATCTCTCAGGCTTGCTTGGTTGCCTTCATAGAGCGGATGCGCCTGTTTATCCCTGAGTACGTTAGGGAATGTCTACATGACTTTCACCAGCTATTACAGCCTTGGAAAACTCAAGTAGACTCCACCCTGAATGCTTACCTCTCTGATTTTGAACAGCTCATAGAGCAGCTTAATATGTTTAGCACCTACTCCTTTGATCAATTGCAACAGGTAGTGGAGCTTGCTGCTAGAGGTCTCCACAATCTACAAGAGGAGTTTGATTAAGAGAGAGATACCACAGCTGCCTCCATTGCCAAGCTTCAAGCCCAAGTGAACAAGTTGTCTGCACCTAAACTGAATTTTCCTCCTTCTCCTATGTATGATGACATGATGGATAGGGAGCAGAAGTTATGGGACACTATCAAAGAACTATGTGTGTCCACTTGTAGTCAAGGAAGCCTCACAGATCCTCCACAACCAGATACTCAAGTGGCTGCCTTGACTGCACAAGTTGCCACCCTGCAACAAGAAATTGCTGTTCTTTTCAATACTATGGCAAGCATCACTAGTTCAGTTGGGCTCACTGAAAAAGATGGCTGCTGCCCAGGATTGCCCAGGAACCCTTGAATCCAGTGTGCTAGGGAGTTGATTGCACTAGCCAATGAATTAGAACATCTGAAGCAAGATCACCTCAGACTTGAAAAGAATGTTCAAAAGATGAGTGGATTAATTTATTTGGTAAATGACAGGTTCTCCCCCTGTCTCTCAGTGGGACCATCTTTGACTTCTTGTTTGGCTGAGCTTTTAGCTGTGGTGACTAATCATGGTTGACAGTTAGATGTTAATGAGCTACAGACTGACCAGGCTAACAATTTGGGTACCCTGAATCCAAGAATTTGACCACTCTTAAAGAAAGTGTCCGCCAGCTGTGGGTACAACAACCCTCTTCAGAATCTGAAGCAGAATTCTCCCTGCACATAAATGTACTTGATAGCAACAATGGTGGTCCAACTCCCAAACACATTTCAAGCCTACCTTCAAAAAAGTCTTTTACCTTAGAGCTTTCACCATTGTGGCCTTCCTAACCATCTATAAAACAGCTATGTGAAGGGCTTCTGATGAGGTTAAGAAGGAGCACATTTTAACCTGCTTACTCCTGACCTGCCAGGAGGTAGTAGTACCTGAACTGCACTTCTCTGATACTTGGGAGGAGATGAAACAGCTTCTTATTGATGAGTTTGGTAGCAACCTGAGTTTGAAAGTGAAAAAAGATGCTTTTATGCATGTTGCCTTCAAACCCAAAGAGAGTTTGGCTGAGTTTGCAGTCAGGTTCTATATGAAAGGATAGCAACTGATACAAGCAGACAGCTGACAGCGCATGAAGCTTACATGGCTTGCACAAGCTCTCAATTTTAACCAGCTTCTGTGTCTCTACCTCAAAGCCCACAAATCTATGCTTTCCTCTATGAAGAGCATAAAGACTCTGTTGCAGGATATGCACCTTACCCATTCTGAAGCGGTTGTGCAAGAGAATTGAGCTGCCTCTAATTCTGGTTTGTCTTCCTGTGGCCCTTTCATCCTCACTATGAACTCTCGGAATCCTCCTAGACAACAAGGTTGCCATAACTGCTGACAGATAAGTCATCAATTTTAAGTCTGTATCAATCCTTAGGTTTAAGGTGCAACCCCCAAGGGCCAGGTGGTAAAAGAACAGTCAACCTAGAGGCAGAGACGCTCCTGGTTGACAATTCTTCCCAGTATCCTCCAATTCCCATGTTAATAGCAGACTCTGAGCACGGCAACTCTGAGGCTCCTCCCATTCTGCTATTATTCCATGATATTTCCAATGATCCAGACATTGAAAATTCTAATGCCTATGGATACTCATTTCTAGTAGTTCCTGAAACCATTGTGGTCCCTTACAAACTACGCTCTGGAAAAACTTCAACAACTACCAAGCCTCTGCCTGAAGCCAAGGAGGTTGTCTCCTGTCCATACCTCATACAAGCTAAGAAGTCTCCTGTGCTTGTGGAATATTCTGAAGAAGCTGCTGAAGTAGCTGATGCTGTTTTCAAAAAGGTTTCAGTCTCACTTCCCCTTCAGACTGTCTACAAGGAGTTTCCAGGCTTGAGGTGCATAATCAAAAAGTGGGAAAAAGAACTAGCAGAAGCCCAAGATATCCTGGCTGTCTTCCCGCCCTTTGGTTGTACTACTACTTGTATTGAAATATCCAGCCTAAAGGTGAAGATAAAGGTAGTTTTGAACTGGGTCCCCAGTCAATGTTGCTTCCTCCAAGCTTGTAAAGAAGCTCAAACTTGCCCCTGACCTTAATTACCATCAGTCTTATGTTACTTCTGGGTTGTCCATGACTTGCACTATAGGAGCTTATTCCACTTATCCTATGTGGTTTGGTAAACACTCTTGGCTGAGCCTGCTGAAGTTTTGGAGAAAGAGAGTTACAATCTTTTAGTTGGTACCCAGTTCCTTAGGGAGTACAATGTGATTATCAAATTAAAAATAGCTACCTCTCTATCTTAGGGTATAAAGTCCCTGTGGGGTTCCTGGTCCCCAATCCCCAAAGTGTTTCCTGGGTCATAGCCAGGGACCGGCTTGGAGGAGCCTTCATTCTCCAACAGTGGTGAAGGGTTGGTTAGGAGCTTATACTTGGCCTGCATAAGAGAAAACTCCTCCAGTACCTTCCCAATCACTAGGAAAGCATCTCCTTCATACACTTGTACTTCAGTAGGCGCCAGCCCTTCTGTAGGCTTATACCAATCCAGCAATAGTCTAGCAAACTCTTCCCCAATAAACTCCCTTCCTCTATTTGTCATTTCAAGATGCCTAGTCATCTTTTCCCACTCCTCCTGGGCAGACTTACTAGAGGCAAACTTCCTGCACCCTAAGCAATAGGATTCCTTGTCCCCTGGGATAGGATAGAAAATGTAGGGTAATTGACTCATAGAACTTATATCTTTTCTTAACGCGGGAAATTTGGGTAGGGGTTGTAATAGGCGCTTTATTAAAAGTCAGAAGGAAGATCCCTTTAGAAACCTTCTGATATATGGCCTTGGGATAGGGAATAATGAGGGTTTGTGCCAGTACTTGGAGTCCTTTAACAATCTCTTGGACTTCTTGTACTTGGTCTTTGGCTCCTGTGTTCTAATCTTGGGCCCCTGCAGTCTGTTCCAGCTTTGGCTTCCTACTCTTGGTCTTTGGTTCCTTCTTTAGCTTTTGTGGCCTTTTTAATCCACTTGATCCAGTCCCTGAACAGTCTCAGATAGCTCTCCCTTTTATAGCCCCTTGTTTCAGACCAAAAACCCCTCTTAGAACTCTGGTTCTTCAAAGCTTAAACTATCCTGTTTTTCTCCTTCTATAATATATTAAACTTTTAAACTTACTTCAGCCAATGAAAGCCCTGAATTTTCTGCTTCTGCTCCTCATTTTTTAGGCTTTGACTCTTAAGTTAAAGCCCTTAAAACACTGATCAAATAGACTCTGGCTTGCAGCCAATCACACGCCTCAATTCAACGGTTTTGCCAAAAAGGAATCCTGGATGACCCATCCCTAACCCTGGTTCAAACCTGAGGCTGTCTTGCTCCAGGTAAACAACTGCTCCGTGTTTCAAATGGTTTTGCCGTAATCCCTGTTGTGTTTCCCCCGGCAAATCTTGAGCGCTTCCACATATGTTTTACTTAGGCAAATTTTGACCCCTCAATTTTTCAGCGTTTCTCTGTATTTATTTAAATGGTTTACAACTTTGAACCTGCTTGCTGCTTGTCCTTTTGCCTCTCCTAGTTGTTCTTGGCAAAATTTGCTCTTTTGCCCTTACAGTTTCTCTGTTCTTTTCCCAGCTTCTTTCTGGCTCATTTCCTCTTCAATTCTTCTTTCTAAAATAACATATAGCTCTAACAAACTATATGTTATTTTTCCTCCTCTTTCTTTTTAATTTTATGATATTAAATGATTTTTTAACCATAATCAGGCAGTATTCAATATTTATTATTTAACTGCTTCTTTTTATCTATTTTCCTCTCAAAAGACACTAAAATCAGCTCTTCCAGTCTCTGCATCCAGTATGGCTAGTTAATCCTCTCAACTCTTTAGTCCTTCACCACAAACTTCTGGTCCTTTGGCCATCCTGCTTTATGATCAGCTAGTCCTACATCAAAATCTTCTTGTTCTTCAACTTCTCCTCAGCCAGTTCCTCAACAAATCCTCACTAGGAACCTCCTTTGTTCCTTCTACACACTGAACCATATTGGTTCCTAAAATTCAATATGAATTAACAGTCCATCAACTAGCCTTCACTGTGATCAAACAGTCCCTCTTGATAGCTTCTCTGTTAATTCTGTGAACCACCTTGGTTCTTTATCTCAGTCCCCATTACCAGAACTTTTAGACCCAGGCATGAGTCTACATTGAACTGGCATTTGACTGGGCCCTCGCAAGTGGCAATCCACTTAGGCCATTCAACCATAGATCAATGTCTATGTGTTGTATTTACTCACCCAGGTGATTAAGTCTGGGATTTCAGTTGCAGAGTAATCAGCTCCACTTCCCAGAGGCCTGTACACACCAAGTTCTGCAGCTTGCTTCCCCAAGCAAACTGCCTTGGTGACACCTCTGAGCAAATCTATGCCCTCCAATGCTCACTTTGGGTTCTCCCAAAGCTCTCATAGGGGCATAAACAAAGACACCCTACCAGTCTGTTAGGTAGGGTGCTTGCTCACAGACCTCCTGTAAGTGCATTAGGGTACTTAGAGCCCTTACAGCTTTTCCCCTCCCTGTCAGCCCGTGTTACCTGCCAGAGGTCCAAAACCTACTCCCCCCTAGACAGAAAAATTTCCCTGCTTGCTATTTCAGCCTTCACCCTCCCACAGCCACAGTTTCCTGCAAGGTGAAGCACTATAGCCCAAAGCAGCCAATTACTTCTGCTGGGTGGAGGCAACATCTGCCCCTGGTAGTCCTATGTTACCTACCAGGCAGGCCTTGCTTACCCTAGTAGACCATGTTACCTATTAGGCTCACCCTACTTACCCCTAGTAGCCCTATGTTACCTACTAGCTTACAGAGTCACCAGCTAACCACACATTTTCACTCTTCAGCATATTGTCTTTATTTGAAGCCAAATCAACCCTTGCCTGCAAAACAGCACACATGTGAATCACCACAGTCCCTCTGATCTTTGAAGAGCAATTAAAGTTCCCAGAAAAGCCTCAAGATGTGTGCCCTAGAGTACCCTACTGGCGTCTTCACTCTGAAGTACCATACCCACTTATACAACATAAAGTGTCTTCCTATGGCCTGCCCTACGTCTGAAGGGATTCCACTCCTTGCCAGTTCTGCTGTGACTATTCCCCCTGTCTCTCAAGCCATCTTGGACTCTCAGATGTCATACAAGTTGCCTGAACGCACCTTCTTAAAGTTGTAATTTCCTCCCTTACTAGGTTGCAACAAACCCTACCTCTGCACAGGGATCTTGGATATCTCTCACAAAGATCCTGTCCAGCTGTTGGTAGCCAAATTAACCGCTCTCCCCATAAATGTGTGTAGAGGCCAGGTTGTTGATTATGTCAAGTTGCTTAATGCTCCTGATGTGCTACCCCTACATCCCTTTGGTACCTTCCATGACTTCAACTTACCTGAAAATGAGCCACAGGTCCTATCTCTGTTCACTGCCAGGACTTCCTGCAACTGTCCCCAGTCCAACAGAAAGAAGTACTTGACCTCTTGGATCAGTTTTCAGATATCTTTGTTAAGGATAGCACTGATTATAGTCTAGCTAAAGGAGTTATTCATCAAATTACACTGGTGATGCTCCCCCCTTTAGAGCTAAACCTTATTTTTGTAGTTGGGTGAAGACACTCATGTGTCTAAAGAACTCAAGCAAATATTAGACACTGGGTTACTTGCTCCTTGCCAAAGTCCATGGGCCTCCCCTTTGCTCATCTTGAAGAATAAAGATGGAGTTCACTAAATTGTAATGGACTATAAATGGCTAAACTCCTTAACCAAAAAGGACTCTTACTCCTTATCACACATTGATGATGCTCTCTGCTGCCTTGGCGGTTCCAAGTTCTTCTCTGCTATGGACATAGCCTCTGGATACTGGCAAGTTGATCTCTCTCCCAAGGATAGACAAAAGGATGTGCTCATCACTTCTGAGGGATTTTTAAGCCTACACAAATGCTACAAGGACTCTGCAATAATCCAGCTAATTTCCAACAAGCCATGGACTCCATCCTCCGTGATCTGAAGCTTTTATGTATCCTAGTGTACTTAGATGATATAACAGTCTTTAGTGCTACCTTTACCAACCACCTGGCTCATCTCAAGAAAGAGTTTATAAAGATTCAAGAAGCTGATATTAATTTAAAACCATCTAAATTTGCTTTCTTCACAGAGTGCCTTGAGTTCTTGGGTCATGAGGTAACTCAAATATGGATCTGACCTATGACCAAGAAAGTTGAGGCTATTGACAAAATGCTTCCTCCTACCAACATGCGTGAAGTAAAAGTCTTTTTGGAAATGATGGGGTATTATAGACACTTTATCCCTGACTTTGCCAATACTAGCAAGCCTCTGGTTCAAATGTTACGCAATGTTCCCTTCAAATAGACCGCTAGTCAGCAACAGGCCTTTGAGACTCTTAAGCAAAAAATCAGAGAGGCCCTCATCCTAGTGTATCCTGACTATGATAAAGAGTTCATCCTTTACACAGATGAGGCTGACCTAGCTATTGGAGCCATCCTGGCTCAACTAGACAATGAAAGAGTGGATCACCCTGTAGCGTATTTGTCTTGTGTCCTCAATAAGAATGAGAAGAACTATAGTGTCACCAATAAAGAATGCCTTTCTGTATTGAATGTGGTTAAACAATTCTGTCATTACGTTTATGGCACTAATTTCACTGTGTCCACTGATCATGCTTTTCTCAAGTGGTTACAGCAGCTCAAAGAACCAGAAGGACAATTAGCTAGATGGGCTCTTTGCCTACAAGGCTATGATTGCATTGTGCTAAATTGTCCTGGAATCCAGCACTAAAACGCAGACAGGTTGTCCTGGATGCCTATCCTTGCTCTACACTCTTCTGAGGCTGATTGTATATGTGAACTAATTGGATATCCTTCCTTCTGGGAGAACAAGACAGAAGAAGTTTGTATTTCCCTATCTAAACTATCTGAAGACACAATAATTTGTGGTAACCAGATTTTCAAGAAAGTACAAGACTGCTACCTATTTTATGTATGGCCTAGTTTTTGCCTTTTTTTGGTGCTCCAGGATCATAAAGAGACTGGACATGGAGGTATTGCCATGACCTATGATTGGCTCCAGAAGAACTATTAATAGGAGAACCTCTGCTTGTTGATTCCAGATGTCATTGCTAGTTGTCATGAATGTCAGCTCCAGCAACCACAAGCTACCTCACACAAGTTCAAGCTAGTCCCCCCTCAGCACGCATTTCACACTGTCAGTATTGACGCTGTAGGACCTCTCCCTTGCTCCTGCTCTGATTGACGCTTTATCCTAATTGCAGTTGATCATTTTAGCAAGTGGGTAGAAGCTTGCCCTACTAAGGACATCACTGCTAAAACAACTGCCGTCTTTCTGCTGCAAGATGTGTTCTATTGCCATGGCTGCTGTGGCGACTGCTCTAGCAGGTTGTTGGGCTTAAGCAGTACTTGGATATGTGAGCACCAGGCAAGGTGAGTACAACATAATATGCCTTGCCAGCATAAAACTGAGGAGATGCCAACTATGATCAATATATGAAGATCATAGTATTAACAACAGCAGAAGAGGTTCAGGAGTTGATCAGCAACAGAGCAACAGGACAGGATACAGAGTTGATGTATAATAGTCAGTTGGATACCAGATAGACAATATATACTTTGGGAAGGATTTAGTAGGTGGTTGGCAACAAGACAACAGAGTCAGAACAGGGCTGGCAGAGGAATGGGTGTATGTTAATCAGTCAGAATTCAGAGAGACAATGGATACTGGGGAAGGGGAAAGAGAGGATACAGAATTGATAAGTGGCATACAGCAGACTTATGATTCCTAGGTGTCTCTATATTAGCAGTGCTGAAAACACAAGCTTAACATCTGTTTATAGCTTACAGGAGCTATCCTGGTTGTACAGACCCAAGGTCTGCACCTCTGCAAAGGCAGTTGACAAGTAACTTATCCAAGTTAAAGGAGAAACAACGATATTTGGTTTAGAATGAAAGGTCTCTAATTTATTACATAAGTCAAGTGAAGATTATATAGGAATTTGTGAGATGATAACCAACTGAAATGTTGATCAACAATATGGAATATTGATGATCAATCAAGTTAATTGCTACAGTTTCATGTGGAGATTATAACTGACAAGAGTGACTGTAAGTTAGATCATCAGCGTCAGTTGGCAACTGGTTGTTACAAAGGCAATTGTGGCAAATTGGGAATAATATGGACAGATTATGGAACAGACAATTTTTCAGATCACTTGTAATTCATCTGAGCAACAGATGTGACATGTTGAATGGTCTGGCTGACATCTTTGATCCTTAGACTTGTCTGGCCAACAGACAAAGCCTTTAGCTTTGTATCAACAACAGGAAATGCCTATAGCATCTTATGGCCAACAGATAAGGCCTATAGACTCCTATGGCCAACAGGTATGCCCCATGGACTTCTATGGCCAACAGATAAGGTCTATAGACTCCTATGGCCAACAGAAGCTGGTAAATAGCGTCATAGATCATAGATATTTCACCACAGCTGCCCTCAAGTGTTATTGTTGGATAATGGAACTAACTTCAATGCAAAGTTAGTGCATTTTGTTGTTGAAGCTTTGGGGTCTCATCAATCCTTCTAAGCTCCCTTGTTAGTGATCCAGCCTGTGGGGGGTTCCTGGGAACTTGCGTGAGGACAGCCCACAGGCCCGGCAGGAAGGGCCCACCACAAAATTGGGGCCAACTTTACAATATAAGATAACATTTTGCCCAGAAGAGCCCAAGGTCTTCTGGTAGGTACCATAGAATCTATCAAGCCGGTAAGAGTGATGTACATCACTCCAAATATCTGAGTGGAAGTGGATTCATTGGCAGCAACAGACTCTTGCGGGAGGTTGGGCTGCAGGGTGAGAGGCAGAGTCATTGGGACCAAATATGTGGGCAGGTGATTGTACTTGTTGCAGAATAGAAGTGGAGGTATAGTTATTTTGTAGCCTTTCCTGTAAACAGTCTTGGTCTCTCTAGTTCTTGCCTCAGGGTTGTAGATTAGGATTTCCTCTATGATAAACTTCAAATACACAGGGTTGGGGGGTACTTGGTGAAATTTACTGGGCCTTAGGGAGCTCCTGGTGGACAATAAAGGTTGGGTAGTTGGTCCGTAGTTTCTTGGGATTGATGGGTGTGAGGTGCAGAACCTCAGGAGGTAGACTGTAAATGAAATAGAACTAATATCAAATATGGAATAACCTGGTTGAACCAAAGGTTCATATCACTTTATTTCAAGAATGGCAATGGGCAACTTCCTAGCAGTCCAGTTTATAAGTATGCCCATCTGTCATGGGTAAACTTTTACAAATTTCTTTGGCCCAGGTGTTACTGTCTACCCATTTTTTCCTGTCCTTGGTGGCATCCATTGCAGGAGTTAATTCATTGGCTGGTTTGATATGAGAATACTCAAATTCCCTTGTTTGGTTGTGGGTTTGGTCATCTCTGGGTGGCCCGCGTTCTATAAGAAGTTTCTTTGTTTCCCATTCTGTGGTGGCCTGAGTTATTTCAGATTCTATGGCTAGACCTGCCTGCTGATTGGTTGAGTTAACAGGAACCTTTAATGTGGGGAGTGTTGATGCAGTTGATTTTGACTCATCAAGCTTTAAAAGATTTTCTGAAGTTAAATCCTGTTCTGGTTCCTGCCCAAAAATCTGCGGGCAGCCAGGCAGCTGGTCCTGTGGACTGGCGGCTCACGGGGTGTCAGGGTTCAAGTTGTGTAGTTGAGGTTTCCTAGTAAGCATGGTCAATAGAAGCTTATCACTTGTGATATCCATACAACCCTTCCACTAATGGGGCTGTGGAACAAGCTAATTTGACCTTAGTTTCCATCATGCAGAAACTAACCTACTCTGACATTGCTAATTGGGACCAGTACCTACCTGCTGCTCTCTTTGCCTATTGCCTCAGTAAGCATTGTGTCATGTGGTACTCTCCCTTTTCTATGCTGTATGGGTGCAAGGCCACCACTCTGTTGCTTTTGGGGGGCCCTGCTATCTTCTAACAAAGCCATGGATTCTGATGCCCATATAAAAAACTTGATCAATCAAATAATTGACATCCAGGCTACTGCCTATACCTCTGTGCACAAGACCAAGATGCTAGAGCTCTCTCCTGATAATGCCTGACTCTCTCCCTTGCCTGAGTTTAATATTGGATATCATTTTCTTTAGTATCAGCCTAGAGTGAGAGGACATGCTCATAAGTTAGATACTTTATGGGCTGGGCCTTTAGAAGTAACTTTCAAATGTGGTTCAGAGTACACCGTGAAACTCCTCTCCAGTGGTCGCCCGTTTGCTCAAGTGCATGCTAAGTTCCTCCGCAAGTACTACCCCCTAAGGCCAATCTAGAAGTGGACAATGCTGTGAATGCCATTATTCATGCTTTATTGATTTTTCCTTTATTGGGGTATTTTAAGGACAAATCCATTGCTTTTGCCTTTGCTCCTTGAAATGAGTCTGTTTCCAAAATGGGAAATTCAACTATTTGGTTTCCTGATTCTGCGCTAATCACTTGCCCCACTTGTGATTGTGGCAAGTGATCCTACTGTCCTAGTATTATTTTGTGGTATTGCTAAACAATATAAATTCCTATTCCTTATTCTCAATAAAATTTAAGTTCTATTCACATTTTTGTCTTTGTGTCTTCAAGTACATTGGCGCCTCTCTAGCAACGTCTAGTAGATATTATTCAATCAGGGCCACAATTTAATCACATCACTATCCCTGCCAACTAACCAAGACTTAGTATGAATCTAATCCTAAGGTTATGATTTCCTGTTGTGTGTCTGTGCCGCGCCTCAGAACACAACACCAGGTATTTAATTAATTGATCTTCCCAGCTAATTAATTTCTTTTACAAGACATCTAGTCTACAAGATTGATTTGGCCAATATTGTATTAATCTTATTAGTTAGTACAGCCTAACTAAGAACCAAATTTTTTATTATTTGTCTTATATAGATACCAAATTTATCTAGTATCTTTACCCAAAGAATCCTTTAAACTTATCTGTACAAAACCTATAATTAAATGTAACAATTTTATATGTGTATATTGGTGTATTTATTTGGATAAATAACCCAAGTGACTATTGTACAGTCACAATCAGAGCATCTTCAATTAAGGAACAATAACCTCCACCAACTAGTAGTCTATCAGGATAGCTAGCCCTGGAACGTGACCAAGGTAGACAGCTACTCTACTCAGATTAAGGGCTAATTGTACAGCGTCATAAAGGATACTGAGCTGAAGAAGTTGTCAAGAAGCTTCCTTCACAAACCACACACACCCAAGGTTGGCCCCTTTTTCAAGACCCTAAAGCTACTTCAATCTATTCTTAGCATTGTGAGCTAACTCTGAAAAACGCAGAAAGCTGGGCTGACCTCAATATCAGTTATCTAATAAAAGATATGATATTCTGATTCTTTTCCATAATTTTATTCTCATTAAGTGAAGAGAAAAATACCATACTGTCACCATACATTATTAATTATTACAGTAAAATATAGAGACAATAACTTATGAACCTATATCCAGAGGTATGAAGAACGTCCCAAATTCTTTGGGCCTTGGGTCCTTTCAGACTTGCTTCTTTTGATGACAACATAATATTCTGGGCCACATGTTACAACAAAGCCACTGTGAAGCAATTATGGATATTTCTTGGTAGTTCAAAGCTACAGAAATATGTTAGCCTTGCCAATGTACTTTACCTGTCCTATGAAAAGGACACTACATACAACAGTAGAATTGAACTTTTAGATAATTATGTTTAATGAAGCTGGAGTACAATCTATCCAGAGGATGCAATCTATCCAGAGTAACTAAGAGCTTGTTAACATCCTTCCAGGTGTTTGTATCTATATATACTGCAACAACCCTAGCTCTTGTCCTTTAAGACAGTTCCTGGTGGCTACCTTTGCAATAGTTCTTATTCTTGCTGAATAAACCTATCCTGATTGGCTGTCCTTGGCACATATATTGCTACTGGCCTTCTCAAGGCTTACATGGTGCTTCAGCGGCAACTGTGATAAGTTTGACTCCCTGGTGATTGACTCCCTTAAACTCAACTCCCTGGTAGTCAACACTATAGTAAAGGGAGTATCCAGCTTTTGCCCTGATCAACAACTGGAAATTGACACTTTTTTTAATTAACAGATCTTGATGTACTGAAACCTTTAATATAAAAAATTAAGCCTTACAGCTACAGTCTACTAAATGACCCCAGAGAGCTCAAAAATGCAATAAAAACAGTACCCTAATTAATAGAAATAAGGAGAAATAAGCAATTATTTCTCATTTTACTATGTAATTTACACTCTTTATTATAAAAATATTTTTGATTACCATAAAAAAAACAATGAACCAAGAATATTTATAAGCACAACAATAGAAGTTATGCAGAATATTAAGAAATATTTAAAGCTTATTTTATATGGTTCATATAAGTACAACTGTGAATATCATATGTTTTATTAGGAAATTAACAAAAAATAAGAATTTCACTTACTTTGAACTATAAATATTCATCTCAAACTTACCATGCATTCATAAAACAATCACTGCTATCCAATTAAATTAAAAAACTTAAAAATTAAAACTAAAAACTAAATGATCAAAACTAATAAGTAAAAATTAAATTTAAAAAGTTAAAAGTTAAAATCATATAACTGAGCAAGCAAGTTTATTCCTCATCATTCTTTCCCTGTTTCATTTTGGCCCCTTCCAAAAGGGCAGTGGCAATAAGCTCAAGCTGCTGCTTAAGCTCAGAGGCCTTGTACTTGTGCTTGGCTGCACCCTGGATGGCCTTGGTGAAGAAGATACAGCAGGTGGTTGGCTTGGTAGGGGGGACGCGGTTGGAGAGATCCCAGAGCTTGGAGACTGTTTTCTCTTACTCATGCTGCAGGAGAGAGAAGAACTTATTAAACTTTGGATGAAGCCCAAAGTTGGCTTTAAGATGCTTGTGATAAGCCTCTAATGCCAAAGTGGTCTTCAGCTCCCCGTTGACAGCCGCCTGGTACACATTCCAGCTGGCCTTAGCGCAGGCCTTGCCTTGCCTCTGTGTGACAACCTTCCCAATCCACTGGGGCTTGAAGTACTCAAGGAAAGGCTTGAACTCTGAGTGCTTCACTATGTAGGGATCCTTTGAGAGCACCTCAAACCCCTGTGCAGTGTGATCTGGCTTTAAAAAAGCCAAGGCACTAAATTGTGCCTGCACAAATCTGCAGGTGTCCAAAGTATCCCTCCAGCTCAACCTACTAAGCTTGGTGTGGGCCTTCATGTTACAAGCAACTGCTTGGTAGAAGCGGCACCCCTGTACCTCCCTGATGAACAGCTGCTTGAATTCATTGAACTGAGCAGGCTCAAAGTCCATTATGCACACGCAAGGCCCAAGAGCTCTTAGCCTCGCCTTTTCCTCCGGGTCCAGGGTGGCCTGGTCCTTGTCAGAGGCAGGTGGGTTGGCGCAGGTGTGGGGGGGAGTCTTCTTGGATTTGTTATTGTTGGCAGGAGGAAGGAGGGCAATTACTTGGCGGAGGATGGAAAACGCGTGGGTATAGATGGCCTTGGTGGCCCCAGGAAGAAGAAAGAATGCAAGTGGAATCACCCGGATGTCAATTTGGGAATGGACCATCCAGAGCTGCTTGAACATCTGGGGGCAAGTGGCAAAGGTACCATCAACTAGCCAGGTTGACGCCCTTTTCAACTCCATCAGGTTCTGCTGAGTTGAGTAGCAGATTATGCGGTCCTTGGCGGCAGGCCTGTTGTCATGGAGCAGGAAGCGCTCTCCACTCAGAAGCTGCTTAAGCTCATGAGTGAGCGTGAGCTCCAAGAGGACGTCCAAAGCCTTGGGGGGAGGAGGATTGGCAGCAATACACTTATTGCTGATGAATTTGACCAACTGCTCCTGTGTTGGTACCAACTTAATATTGTTGGGTTTGAGATGTTGCAAAGCCTTTATGGCCAGATCAGAAGCCTGGAGATGAGAGGATGTGGGTATTACTTGAAAAGGTACCATTTTAACATCCAAGTGATTAGATGATTGGGGGGCTTGCAAGTGTGCTCCCCCTTCTCCGCTGTTACTTGCTCCCAGCCCTCAGTGTTTAACCAGGCCCCACAAGTCTTATCCTCACAGACAAAGTGCTTGCTCTTGGTCTACTGCTTTTGGTTGTTGTAATTAAAGATGTAGTTGTCATCAATGTAACCAAGGCCGCCCTTTACGGAAATAATTGGGAAGCAACAGGGGAACTGCTTGGGAACTTTAAACTTTCTGTCCACATTACAGATGTTGTGGATGGCCAGTGGATCCCAAGCCATATGACCAGAAGCTTTAAACTTTTTGGAGTAATCCTCTGGATCATCTTGGGGGCCAGATGAGGAAGGAGGGGAAGAGCCATTGGGAGGGGGAGGGGAAGGATTCTTTGAGGCCTGCTTGGATGCCTCCTTTTTCTTACCAGAAGAAGAGGTGGGCTCCTTGGCAGCCTTTACTTTATTTGTATGCTGCTCCTTGGTGGGCTCGGAGTCAGCCTCTGAGTGATAAAAGGAGTGGTTGGTAAGATCACCATCAGATTTATTGGGAGAGGAATTTTGGGGGGAAGGTGAAGGGGATGTGTAAGATGAGGGTAGAGGGGGGAGGAGTAGGAGGAGATGGAGTGGGAGACTTTGCCTTTGCAGGCTTCTTGGCACGCTTGGGAGTGGAGGCAGTTTCTTTGGAGCCCTTGGAGGCTTGGCGCTTGGCGCTTGGGCTGTTGGCTGTTCTTGTTTGATTTTGTCTAAAGAAGAGTTTAGCATTGTAAATAATAGAAGTATGAAAGATATGAAACACAGAGGTAAAAAAAGCAAAATTTAAATAAAAAGTATGCAAATAAAGTTTTATTTATCAAGAAAAAAAACATAAAAAAGTAAATAGAAGCAAAAAAAGAAACTCAAAATATAGATATATAGGTTAAAACATAGAAAATAAGTTAATTTATTATGAAGCATCAAAGATGTTAGGTTCAGCATAACATCTTAGTGTTAAATCAATGTAAAAGTTTAATTGAAAATCAAAAAAATATATGAAAATTATATGGAGAGCAGCAGAGAAAATTAGTAGATTATAATAGCAAAAAAAATAAAAAAATATTTTGCGGAATTTTTTTATTGAGAGTTGAAAATTCAAAACATAGTAAAGTGTCAAGTTTGGCACTGTCAATCAGCCGGAAAAAGCTGAATTCTCACTGTCAAGTATGCCGGAGTCAAGCAGAAACATCAAATTTACTATGTTTTTTACATATAAAACTTGCTTAAATTTAAAACGGGTTTGAAAGTTAACCCAAAAGCAAGGCAGTATCGTATGCTCAAAAATTTAAAAAAATACAACATAAGTTAAAAAAGTAAATGAGTGGGAATGTGTTTATTAGTGATTAGGGTATGCTGTGAGGAGCTGGGAGTGAATTATTTATCATAGTGTTGGTTAAAACGTTAAGAAGCTCTCTGTACTAATCCCCAAGTTAAAGTGTCAAGTGGGTGAGTGTTGAGTGGCGCTAATAGTGTGTCACAAATTAATTTAGCCTTAATTCTGAGCCTTTGATTAGTTGAATCCAAAACCAATCAGGTGTCAAGTGGATAGAGTCAAACAAAGAAAGTGTCAAGTTTCAATTTTTTATAAATTACATATGAAATCTCTTAATAAATTGGGCTTAATTTATGTGGCACCACTTAATCCAGAAACCTGGGAATGACATAATGTAAAACAAGTGGTGTATTTGATTAATGTCTATGACACTAAATCCAGTATAGTGGTGCTTGGGAGCCTAATCAACAACTATGGATACTAATAATGAAAATGTAATAGTAAATAATAAAGTTTATATAAGTTCATATGTATTTTATTAATAAAATTAAACTTTGGCTTAAAAAGTGTCAAACTGGTCACTTTTTGGTTTAGAGTGTCAAATACAGGTTTTTTATTTCTATTAGTAAATTTACTTATAAATTGCCCCTTAAATCAGTATTTTAGCTAACTGATTTATTAAACAGAGTCAAGTTCAAGTAAATTTAACCTTGGTTTTTGGTTTTAAACCCCTAAATTACTAGTAAAAATTAGCTTAAAATTGGTTAAGTCAAAAATACTAATAGATCCACATATGCAGCACTCAACTCCCTGGTACTCAGCAAAGTGTCAAGTACCAGGGAGTCAAGTTTAAGGGATTCAAACTTACCACAGTTGCCGCTACAGCTACAGCTACAGCCTGTGCTCTTCTTGAGCTAGCCTACTGGCAATTATCAATTGGCTCCAACTTACGTGCCTCTGATGGCACTAAGGGATCACATTTGTAGTAGTTTACACTCAGGCATAATCAAACCTTGTCTCTCTTCTAATAAGAATAGAAATGTTGACTTTCCTTTTAGTATTTAATCAGTGATCCTATTTTGGAAGATATGTCTTCTGCTTATTAATGCTAAAGGTCAAGTTGAGGATTATACTCTTTATTTTAACTGACTTGATCCAATATCAAACCAATAAGTATTCACTGTGTAATGTTGTTGAAAAAAATAGTATTATATGGTCTTTTGTGCCTCCATTAGTGTTATATGTGCCTATGTGTTTCTTAGGATGGGGTGGGGCTGAGGTAATCAATGTCTAGTGAGATATAGTGAGTGTAATATGACTGATCATATATTGATTACATGGCATTTAATCAATCATAATTACTGTTTGCTTAAAAACATACACCATATAATAGTTATATTGTTGCAACCAAGTTTCCAGACTTGCCTGCTAATGTATCTTAAATACACAGGGGGCGCTTGATGAGTTGCCCCTTGACGTATCTAACAACATGGGCTAATCTGATGACAATATCAAATGGCAGGTACTTCATCCTAATTAGGAGCGCTACCAATTTGACTTGCTGATCCCCGCACAAGTTATTCCTTGGCTTCAAACCTTACATGGAACTTCCCGCTATGCCACCCCCTTGTGGCCTTGTGGCTTTCCCCATATAGTATATTAATCATAATATTCTACAATAAACAATAGCTTATTCTTATTATTCTATCCTTTCTATTGGACTGTTGTCTTCCCCAATTCCAAGTACTGAATCATCATTGGTTCAGTTGCAACAGTGGTAGCAGTGGTAGGTTTACAACCTACCTAAAACTAAATTCCCCCAAGAAAGGACAGAGTACGGGCCGTATGGCTACTCCCCAACAAGAGACCTTCTTGCCAATCCCCAAGGGGGACATCCCTGACAGGTATGTCATCTATCAAGACCAGCTAGTTCTCACCAGTGTGTACAATTGGCTCCGCCTCAGGCAGCGTGACGCCAGTGTCACCCTGCCCCAGTCAGATCTGTCCCAGTACATGCTCAACTTTCAGCTAGAATCCTTCGCTGGTGGCGTCAAAGGGGCCGGCATCATCAGTTGGCTCCAATCTACTGAAACCTGCCTTTGCATCTATCAGGCCCCTGAGCCCATGTGGTTTGCCACTGCATCTGGTTGCCTCACAGGGCCCACTGCTGGGTGGTTCACCTTCTGGGCCAGCCAGGAACTTGACAATACCTGGGCGGCATTCCGAGACACCGCCAAGTCCCGCTACGGCAAAACCTTCTCCCCCATTGTTGTGGGAACTCCTCTTCTAGCAATCAAACAAACTGGTTCCGTTCCTGAGTACCTTGCCGCCTGGCAACAAGCTCTTGCTGCCGCCCCCAAAGCTGTGACTGATAGAAATGCAATGCTACTCACTCTCATCATCAATGGGTTAAAACCTCATATCTGTAAGTGGGTCCCCGTAGGTTGCTGCACCTCCATTGACAACTGCTATAAGGCCATTGTGGAGGCTAACAACCAGGCCTCAATGGGCTTCTGCCGTACCAGTGACGCTCCATCCCAACCATGTACCACACCTGGCAGTGGCCACAATCAAGTAGGCTGCCGCCAGCCCTGTCAGCAGGATAATGGGACTAAATGCCCCTGCAAGGGGGGAGCTTCAGCTAGCGCAGATTGAGGATCAGGGAAAAGCCTGGGGGTTGTAGCAACAAGAGGCCTTGCAACCCCACCTGACCCATCCTCTCAATCCCTGCTTGCAAAAAATCCCTGCAACTACAACATTCACAAAGTTGAAACCCTGGACATCTTTCAAGTCCACAGTGACAACCCTGTATTGCAAGCAAGCCACTCCTCAAATAAAGTAACACACTTGTCCTATCCCTTCTGTTTCAGTGGGAACACCCACAAATTACTGGTAGATACTGGGGCCAACCACACTATGGTGGACCAGGCGTTTGCCAACTCTCAGCAATTAGACCAAGTGTCCAGCAGGTTCAAAGCAGTACAAGTAGCTGACTCCTGCAGAGTTGCCATCACCCACAAGATGGTACCCTTCTCTGTGAGAATGGGGAACGTCCAGGTTAAGCTCTCTGGGCCAATCATGGCAGGGCTCAGCCACAACGTAATTGCTGGTCTTGACTGGCTTTGGCACAGCTGTCCCTACATTAATTGGGATACCTCTGTCATCACCCTCAACAGAAATGGGGTGGGGTTCCAGATTTACCCTGTGGAAATGAGCAAGTTACTCCATGATACTGTGTTTGTCAGAATAACAGAGACAGGCTTGTACAATTTCAAGGGGGGAAACTAGACTTTAACCAATGCTCAGTCAAAGTTATCTGTGCTGAACCATCTGTGGTCCCTCCCTTGACCTCCTCACCACCACCAGCGCTTGCTGCACTCCTTGAGGAGTACAAGGATGTATTCAGTGAGACACTTGAACAACTACCTCCTCCCTGGGAGATCCAGCAAGCTGTACAAGTTCAAGGTTTGTTACCTAAAGAGCAACCATTATACCATCTCACACCAAAGGAAGATGAAACCCTCTGCCAGCACCTTATGGATGCGCTTGATAAGGGCTTCATTTGCCCCTTGCTCTCTCCATACAGGGTGGCTGTCTTCTTTGTAGCTAAGAAGGACAGGTCCCCTTGCCTGGTCACAGACTACTGCGCCCTAAATGAGGTGACAGTTAAGAAAAAGTACCCCCTGCCGCTGATTGACAATCTGTTTTATACACTTGCAGGTGTGAAGGTCTTTAGCAAGATTGATCTCACTGCGGGGTACAACCAGGTCCGCATTGCACCAGGGGATGAGGCAAAAACTGCCTTCTGCACACGTCATGGGTTGTTTGAGTGTCAGGTCATGAACTTTGTGATGACCAACGCTCCTTCCACCTTTGCCATGTTGATGAACAAAGCATTGGAGGAAATGATTGGAAAATTTGTGGTTGTGTACCTTATCAACCTTATTGTCTTTGGTCAAGATCAAACCACACACCTCCAACACCTCTGTGCTGTCCTCAACACCATTTGGAAAACCCAGCTAAAATCTAAACCCTCCAAATGCAAGTTTCTCAAGTTGGAGCTGTTATTTCTTGGGCACACCATATCTGCCCAAGGGATAAAACCCAACCCTGCCAAAATCAAGGCAATCACCAGCATGCTGTCCCCCACTGATGTGGGCCAGGTGCAGACATTCCTAGGCATGGTTGCCTATGTACGCAAGTTCATTCCCAATTGTAGGGAACTAATTGCACCTCTCACTGAGCTCCTCAATACCAAACAGCGCTTCCATTGGACCCCTGTCAGAGGTCAAGCCTTTGAGACGTTGAAGCAAAGGCTCACAACAGAACCAGTACTGCAGTTCCCCAATCAAAACTGACAGTACAAACTTGAGACCAATGCCTCCAACAGGGCCATAGGGGGTGTGCTAAGGGTAGAAACTGACAATGGCGTCTTCTTCCCCGTGGCATATGAGTCCAGGAAACTTACTGACTTGGAACAACGCTACCCCATCCATGATAAAGAATTGGCAGCCATTGTACACTGTGTTGAGAAGTGGCGCTGTTACCTGGAAAGAGCTACCTTCTCACCCTGCATTCTGACAGACCACAAGTTGCTCCAGTACTTCAATATGCAGTCCCACTTGACACGCCGCCAAGCAGGATGGATTGAGCGTCTATCTCCTACCAGTTGTGCATTGAGTACAAGCCTGGAAAGGAACTTATCACAGCTGATGCTCTTTTGCGACTCTACATAGCGTCCATCACTGGGGACAATGGCTTGGACCCAGATTGGCCCATGCTCTACCTCCGCCCTGAGGCAACTTGCTACAAGGGCCTTAACTTGGTCACAATCTCCAAATTGAAGGACAACAAAAGTCAGTTCACCACTGATGCTGGTAATGTCTGCCGCCGGGCAGAGACAGGTGATAAGATGCCTTACATTCCCACCACACAACAAGGGGACACAATATTGCACTACCACCAAACCCTGGGTCACATCAGAGGGTGTAACCTCTTCAAGATCATGAAACATAAGGTTTGGTGGCTACGCATGCGTCAAGACATCTTGGACCTCCTCAAAACGTGTGTGTTGTGCATAAATAACACGTCCAAACTTACACTCCCCAAGTCTGTCCTGCCCATCTAGGCCATGGAACCCTTTGAGCAGTGGGCCCTCAACATTGTGGGGCCACTCCCCAAAGACAGACTGGGAAAGAAGTACATTATCACTGCCATTGACTACTTCACTTGCTGACCAGTGGCCTGGGCAACAACCAACCACACTGCCACCACCATTACCTGCTTTATTGGCAAGGAAATAGTGGCCTTCTTTGGGCAACCCAAACGCCTCATCACAGATGGCGGCCCCAAACTTGTTGGGCATGTCATGAAGGCATTCTGTACCAAGAACACGTTCCAACATATAGTTACAACCCCCTACCATCCTCAAGCCAATGGACATGTGGAATGGTTAAATGGCTCACTGATTCAATTGATTGCCAAGCTCTCACAAGAGCACCCTAACACCACATGTACTGAAAACCTGCCCACTGCTCTACTTATCCTGCAAGCAAGAATCAACAGGGGCAAAGGGTTCAGCCCTAGTACCCTGGCCTTTGGAACACCTGAAAGTCTAACAGGGGTTGAACAGGGAAAGTTACAGTCCAAGGTTCCCAACAAGCCTCCCCTAGTAACAACTCAATCCCTAGACCAATGGAGTGCCAAAGTCCAGGAAATAAAACACAAGCATATTGCAGGAGGGACAAAGCACCTCAAAGCTAGATATGCTATAGGTGATCCTGTCTACACCCTCAATCCCAATTCTGCCAAGTTGAAACCCAACCACCTAGGGCCCTTCAAGATAGCTGCAGTCTATGAAAATCACACTTATCAACTTGAAGATGCCCAAGGAAACACCCAGAAGCTTCACCATGATTACTTGTGCCCCTGCTGTGCCATCCCCACCCAAAAGCTGTTTGTGTGGACCTTCCCAGACCTTCTTCAGACTCCGGTCTTGGTGTCTGACAACAAGCAGGGGGCAAGGGGGGTGTTGCAACCAAGTTTCCAGACTTGCCTGCTAATGTATCTTACAATACACAGGGGGCGCTTGATGAGTTGCCCCTTGACGTATCTAACAACATGAACTAATCTGATGGCAACATTGAATGGCAGGTACTTCATCCTAATTAGGAGCACTACCAATTTGATTTGATGATCCCCGCACAAGTTATTCCTTGGCTTCAAACCTTACATGAAACTTCCCACTATGCCACCCCCTTGTGGCCTTGTGGCTTTCCCCATATAGTATATTAATCACAATATTCTACAATAAACAATAGCTTATTCTTATTATTCTGTCCTTTCTATTGGACTGTTGTCTTCCCCAATTCCAAGTACTGAATCCTCATTGGTTCTGTTGCAACAATATCAATTATAATAAACTAGTAGCTATACAGTGTATACAGTGTATACTTGCTACACTTAATAGAATAATAATCAAGTGATAATACATGTGTAAATGATGAGATTATTTTTCAATAGTCAGCCTGATCATTTGTGGTCAATCAGCCTAATCTCACATTTATAGGTTCTCCTGTACTTTTTAAATGTTAGAAGACTTAGGATATCATATATTGGATGATAAAATGCCACAATTTGTATATTTATGACAGAACACAATTCCTTATACAGCTAAACAGCATGATGAATTTCCTGTGATAGGGAGAGTTGCTCAAGTGTTTCACTAAACACATAATTGAATTCTTTGAGTAAATCCCAAAGAGCCAGTTAATGAGTATTATGTGACGGGGTTTTGGTGTTTTTGGGGCAGATGAATTTAACATAATACTGGTTAAAGATAGTATTCTGTGGCAACATTGTTAAAATTAACAGTTGAATTTAAAAGTGAGAATTAAAAAAAGTAGCCAAGTTGAAACTTTTCAAATTTTAAAATTAGATTCAAACAATTTATCTAGGCCAAAATAAAAATGGACATATATTTTATGAATTATTTGTTTTCTCAACTAAAAAAGTCAATCAAAGGAATTAATTTATATTGAAACCCATTTTGAAAATTAAAAAGGTCGAATTGGCATAGTTGAATCTTCACTTTTTGATTATCACTTTTTCATTAATATAGTTGATTTTACTACAGTGCCTCTTCTTCTTTAAAATCTTATTATCCTTTTTATTGATTTATTTGAGGATAGTATTGCAAAAAATCTGTATATCTTCATTGTATAGACTTAGAACCCCACTTTATTGTTTATGAGAGTGATAAAAGAGGTATTCAAGTCAATTTAGTGACAGTTGCAGTACAGACAGTCTAGGCCTGAATAAAATTGTGGCTAAGGCCACTCATTATAGGCCCAGAGAGGCAGACTTGGACATTACCTATTTTTACTTAAAGTGTACAGTCTCATAGGCAATTGCCATTTTCCTGGTGCCAACAACATGTATAGCCTTGAAACAGCATGTTACATATTCCAGCTGATATGAGTCTGCAAATTCTTGATTGACCATGGTGTGATCTGCCCATGTGTTTACAGGGAGCTTATAGGTATTCCCACAAAAAAGTATAAACCAAGAAAGTGATTTTATTTTGAGTATGAATAGCTTTTTTCCATGGCTGTTAGTCTGTACTTAAAAGATTCCTAAGATTTTTTTGTGGATTTTTTAATTACAAGGTTTCCTAGTTAAGATATATTGTGTTTGCTGCTCAAGTGAAAATAAAAACCTCTTGTGTCTACAAACCCTAAGCTTTTTACAAGCTCTAAATTCGTGTAAACTAGTGTTCAAATTTTCAGGAATGTGTGTTTCTTCTGTCCTGTTAGTGGGGCTGGTGATAATCTTCTTGACTGTATACACAGCTAGATGTGGGGAACAACAGGAAAGTTGAGCCATTAGACTTCTGAAATCTCATAGTTGCTTAATTATTTGCTTCTATAATGAATTAGCAACTTCATTGATGGCCATACAATGCCCCACAGGTACCCACTTGTATAAATGGGGTGTTGTGAATTTTTACTCCCAATGAGCTTCAATAATGAATTTGAGAATTTCTGGCTTGTTAAATTCAAATAATGATATCCTCTAATTTTTCTTTTTATACTATTTCTTGGTGAAGTTTTCTAAACCTACAAATTGATCTCATTATTATTATGGGCCCTTTCTCATTTTCCACTTATTGCTTACCAGTGTTTTCTGCTGTTAAATATTTGATTAACCACATCATTGTGTATGTTGAGATTCACTAGCCACTTTGGGAACTATATAAGAGTTATAAATTATCAAATAAATATTAGCCCTCTTGACATTATTATTTTCTTTTTAGGAAAAACATGAAAAATCATCTCTAATTTAGCTCTCCTCAAAAACCAAAGTAACTGCCAATTGCTGCTTTTTCTAACAACCATATTTGATGTGTGTTTGCAACATTCCCACAATGCTGCAGCATTGTCTCACCTCCTCTGCCACCAAAGGCAAAGCCAACACAAAAAGAAGAATTACATTTTTGTTTAAAGATGTTTTTTATTAGAGGTTAACCACCCAAATAATATAAAGTGTCAAGTTTGGCATTGTCAACCAGAAAAAAACCCAAATTCTTATTATCAAGTGAAAAAGGTTGAGTTATACTGTTAACTTTACCAGAGTTGATCAAAATATCAAAAGCACTATTTTTTTAAATACAGACCTTGCTTAAGTTAACTACAGCTTTTTGAAGTTAACTAAAAAGCAGGACATTTTTTAAACAAAAAATATTTAGCTAAAAACATAGTTATAAAAGAAACTGGGTGAAAAGTGTTTATTAGTGATAATTTTAGCTATGTGAAGCTAGGAGTGGACTTTTTTACCATAGTGAGTGTTAAAATGTTAAGAAGTTCTCTTCACTAGTCAGTCTGTAAGGCGTTAACTTAGTGAGTTTCAATCACCACTCATAGTGTGACACATTAATTTAAGCTTAAAGCTTAGCCTTTGACTAGTTAAATGCCATTTTTTAACACCAAAAAATTCTTTATTGAGGGGAGGTTGGGGGGTATCCGTCTGGGAGCACCCGGTTGACTAGTTAAATGCCATACTAATATGTGGTACATGGATAATATTAAACAGGGATTAAAACAAAAGTCTTTTTCTAATAAATTACATACAAAATCTATTAATAAAATAGGCTTAGTCTATGTGGTAACAATTGATATAGAAATTCGGAATATATGTAGGATAAATCAAGGTGGCACTTGATTAATGTATGTACAACTAAAACCTGTATAGTAAGCTTAGGAGTCTATTTTAAAACAATGGATAATAACAAAAATATAATAGTAAATAATAAAAATATACAAGTGTGGATGTGTTTTTAGTGATCAAATTAGTCTAAGCCTTTAAAAGTGTCAACTTGGTCACTTTTATTTTTAGAAAGTTAATTTCTGGTGATTTTTATTTTTATTAGTAATTCACATACAAGTTACCTCTTAAATTGGTCTTTAGCCAAATGAAATTGCTAGTAGGATTCACTTCCAGTGTTTTTATTTTGCACCCCTGAATTACTAGTAAAAAAATAGCTTAAACCACTTACACATAATTTAATAAAAGATTCATATAACTGGTAGTTGACTACAGTGGAGTCTATTTCACCACAGTTGCCCAGTATATTTTACCTTACATCAGTTTTATTCCTTCTTGGAAGACTTTGCTTTTTTGGACATTTGGTGATTCTTCTATCAATGGGTATCATGTTGTGAAACTCTCCCCAAAAATATACATTATGTTCTAAGCAGACAATTCATACTATAAAACATATCATTTTATAACTACTTAAATAGCCAAACTAGATTCATGTATTGTTTTATGATATTAAAACTAGGTATACACTTTATTAATCTACTCATTCTTTTAATCATACTTAGGGGAAAACTACTACTTGTAAATTGCTAAAATCATTTATAAAAAATTATAATTATCCTTATAGATCTAATTATGTAGCTTGGAATTAGTCTAGTTTAAGTGCTAATTCCTAGGAAAACAATATAAAATAAAATGTTTTGTTTAAATGCATTGCATTTGGACCAGTCCAGCTGAAATCTGAAATACAAAAAAACACAAGCCAATTAATGCTATAGGCATAATTTCTCTTGGTATAGTACCCCATTTGGAATCTTGTAACCTTCACACCCTCTCCCTCAAGTCAAGCTGTTCCCTATAACTACTTTATTGGTTGATGAGAATGTGAATTGATTTTCCTGATTGGACTTCTGCATGGTGCAGGATGTTGTGATGCCAAATTTAATTGGTCATCAAATATCACATATTAACGCATTTCCAAAACCACTATATAAACCCCATTAATTTCAATAAATAACACTATATTATTTCTTAAATATCATAAATCTGTAATTTGGAATTACAGAAAATTGGTGGTCACGCCTTACTTACAAACTCTTGTTGTTGTTGATTGATTGATTGATTGATTGTGGTTGAAAGTAGTATGTCTACTCTGTCCCATCCCTCTGCTGCCCCACCTGGTCCGTCACCTACTACTGTGGTTACAACCTGTGACTCCCAAGCTGCTTTCAAGTTCTGGGCTTCACAAAATGTTGGCACATTTAGTGGCAAAGGTTTTAGAGCTTGACTCTATTCCTTCAAGGACTATTGTGACACCTTTAGCCTTTCAGATGCAGCCAGACTCAAAGAAGTTGGTTTCAAACTGCGCAATGATGCCCGCATCTGGCATCAGATATGCTCTTTGCCACTTGAGAGGAATGGAAGGTGGAAGCCAAGAAGCAATTCATTGGCCACAAACCTGACCCTTGACACCTCTTGAGTCAAATCAAGATCAGCTAATTCTCAGCCCTCCAACCTTTTATTGTTAAGTTCCAAGAGTACACTAACAAGGTACTTGCACAACAAACAAAAGGGTTCTCAGGTACTGAGTGCAAGCTACTCGTTGACAACTTCCACAGCTTGATGGGCATACCTACTTTTGAGAAGGCTCTTACACCAGCATATGCAGGGCTTATCCGTAAGGCCAACCCCTCAACATTGGAGGAAGCATATAACTTGGTGCGCAAGAACTACACAATTTACGTAGAGAGAGAGCAAGATGAGGACACCAAGGCTACGTCAAAATGGAACCCCTTTGCAGTGAAAGCAAAGAAAAAGGAACCATCCTTGGTAGAAACACTTGAGGCCAAGATCAAAGAGATGCAAAACTACTTTGAAGCCATCTACCTTGCCCATGAACGCCCTTCCAGAGCTACTGGTTACAGACAAGCGCAACACAATGCTCTTTTCACTGGCAATTGCTACAATTGCAACAAACAAGGGCATAAGTCAGAAAGATGCACTGCTCCTTGCTCTATCTGCAAGGGCACTGACCACAGTAACTACAGCTGTGCCCACCGCATCTGTACCAATGTGCAGCGCCCCATTGCAGTAATGATGTCTGAACAGTTTTATCAAACTGAGAAACGCCCCCTCTCTACACCCATGGGTGTCTCTCCTTTGAATAAAAAGACAAATTCTGATTACATTATTGACTACAATGGCCCTGACCTCTCTCCTTTGATTAAACCCAGACACATAATATCTTGGGCCCCATCTCCTGACCAAGACTACACACCCCCACCCTTGAAACACCATGAGAGAGAAGCAAACCCCTCACCCAAAGAACTCTCAATTGACAGTGAAAGCCTCACTACACTAAATAGCCAAGCCACAGCTGGATTAATTGATGAGATCTACAAGGAAGGCACCCATGCACCACCCACTACACCCTCACTCTCCACACCTTCACTCACAGTATGAGACAGCAGATGGAACCCTGAACACCCCAACTCATTTGCCCCACTCAAAGAACAACTTGACTTTGACGACCCGTTGTTGGCTGAAGAGGACCCCAGATATAACTTGGTCACTGTTGAAACAGTGCCAGAATCCCCAACAACTCAAGCTTACACCAACAATAGTGTTGAGCTCAATTTAGAAATTCCCTTTGAATTTCCCACTGAAGATGACTCCCTTGAAACATCATCAATTGTAGCAAATGCAACAAACAAAGTGACTCACACAGATGATGATTACATGGAGAGTGACAGTATTTACAATAACACACCAATGGAAACATCACCATTGGTTGAAGTAGATGCCACAAACAATCCACCAATGGAGGCGTCACCATTAGTGGGAGAAGGATTGGCTGTAAACCCACACATGGACACAACAACCCCTTGGGAGACAGAAGCAAATTGCAATTCACCTATGGACACATTCAACACCCCTATGGATAAAGAATTAGTGGATAATTGTAAATCTAACCTACCAATGAACACAGAAGAACTGGAGACAAATGACAACCACAAACCAATAGTCCCAGGAATCTCAAAACATCCATCAGAAGCAGACACCCTAAAAATTGAAAAATTAAATAAGGGAATATCAATTGACAAACTGTTTGAGGATACCTTGATCACAATTTCATTGGCTGATCTATTCTGAGAGAGTCCAACACTACATCAGAAAGCCCACAAAGCGGTCTCAGCTTTGCGACCCCATAGGAGAGAAGAACTATTCTTGGCTGGCACCGGAGCTCCAAGAACAGAAGGCGCTGTCAATGGACACATGTCACATGCCATCCTAGATGGAGGTGCCTATAGCAATTTAATAACGGTTAAATTCTTAGAGAGCTTACCTGATGTTACCATTGCTCCATCTGACGTAACGTTCATCATGGCTGATGGAAGCAAAAAATTCTGTCTTGGCGTGGCAAAAGGACTGAAACTATGGATAGGAGGCACAGAGATAGATCTTGATGCTGCAATCTTCAATCACCACAAATATACACTATTGATGGGAAGACAAACAATGACCAAATTGGGTATCACTACCCAATACACAGGCAACAATTGGATGATTGAATACAAAAATTTGAAAATTCAACTATATGTCACCTTTGACACCCCCCAAATCACCGAGTTTCTATGTGAACCTATTGAAGCAAATATTAGTAAAAACAAATGGCTTTCAGATGATCAGAAGTCCCAACTAGTTGAAGTCATAGAGCCATATGACTCCAACATAGTGGGGGACTCAGATGACTTACAAGAAGCTTCAGGCTTTGAACACAAAATTGACACAAGAACGCGCACCTTATCACATCCAGGTTCTATAAACTACCACAATCTAAAGAAGAATGTGTTAAAAAGGAAATTAACAGATTTCTAAAACAAGGTTTAATCAAACCTAGCTCCTCACCTTGAGCCTCTCCGCTGGTAGTTGTTCTTAAGAAGTGAGGCAAGCAAAGGATGTGTGTCAACTATATTCCTCTAAACAAGGTCACTATATGCAACAATTATCCATTACCTTGCATCTCTGACATCCTAGCTTCCTTTGGAGGAGCCAAATGGTTCTCCAATATTGATCTTTCTAGTGGTTTCCACCAAATCCTGGTACGCAAAGAAGACCAACCTAAAACTGCATTTGTTAGTAAGTGGGGACAACTTGAATATACCAGAATGCCCTTTGGACTAAAAGGAGCACCACATACATTCCAAAGAATCGTGAACAATGTGTTCTATGGCCTCATTGGCAATTTTGTAGCCATCTACTTGGACAATATCACTATCTATTCAAAAACCTTTGAGGAACATCTGGAACATCTAAAAATCTGTTTAGATAGAATAAAGAAAGCCAACCTTAGCGTCAACACAGAGAAATCAATCCTTGTTACAAGAACTTAAACTCCTTGGACACACTGTTGACAAAGAAGGCAAACATCCAGACCCAGACAAGACAAAAGCAATAAGCGAGTGGCCAAAACCTACAAACGCATGCCAGGTCAGATCATTCTTAGGCGTTGTTGGGTATTACCATCAATTCATACCCAACTACAGCAACATTGCAGCACCACTGTTCACCAAACACACAGGGACAGGGAATTCCAGTGGGGACTAGAAGAGAACAACATGTTTAATCAACTAAAAGAGGCCATTACCTCAGACAGTGTACTCATCTACCCCGACTTCAACAAAAAGTTTCACATCTTCTTGGATGCTTGCAAGGATGTAATAGGAGCTGTACTGTGTCAAGATGTAGAAGGGACCTTCAAACCTATAGAGTATATGTCAAAGAAATTCATTGATGCTGAATACCACTATTGCATATACAATAAGGAAGTACTGGCAGTTGTCAGAGCCCAAGATAAATTCTGTTATTACATATTGGGACACCCACTTACCATACACACAGACAACATCACTATGCAATTCATAGCGGACAACCAAGGAACAAACTCAAGAAGAATATGTTGGTTCACTGACCTTATTGACTATGACTTTGACATTCAACATGTCCCAGGGAAAAAGAACACTGTTGCCGATGGTCTGTCCAGGCAGTTCTCACTACTTACCAAAATGTCAAACTACAAAACAAACTTAAAAAGTTTGTAGACACTGCCACCTCAAAGTTGAAACTGAATTCCAAAGATGAAGCCAATTAATTCATAGCAAAGTCCCTAAAATTCACATTAGTAAACAACAACTTATTTAGAAAGACAGATGAAGGTCTGCGACTAGTACCTGCTAAGAACAAAAGAGCAAAGATACTCACAAAAGCACACAAAGGAAACGGACATTTCAGTCAACACGCCACCGTGGAACAACTTAAAGCAGCCTACTGGTGGCCAAGGATGTACAGCGAGGCCATTGAGCACGTAGAAAGATGCCAAACCTGCCAAAGGTTTAGCTAGAAGATTAAACATTCAAAACCAATTGTATCTATTGTTGTGGAAAAGATGTTTGACCTCTGGGGCATCAACTTCTTGGGACCCCTACCAACATCTAAAAATGGGAATAAGTACATGTTAGTAGCAACAGAATATTACTCAAGATGGCCAGTAGCAGTGGCTTACCCAGACAACACAGCACTCATCGCGGCTAAATTCCTATATGAGGAAATTATGCTACAGTTTGGCCCACCATCAACGATACTGACAGACCAAGGACCTCACTTCCGGAACCAAATGATAGCAGACCTAACGAAACTGGTTAGTATCAAACATAGGTTCTCAACAGCATACAATCCACGCTGCAACGGACTTACCGAAAGATTCAACAAAACACTGTACAAACCTTGGAAAAGTCCACCAAATACCAACCTAGCATGTGGGAAGCCGCATTACCTGTAGCATTATGACATTACAGAACAAAAGTACATGCAACAACACAATTAGCACCATTTGAAGTGATGTACAGCGTGAAACCACCAACTACTATACCTAGAATCTTACCTGGAAAAGACGACGCGACCAACAACAGGCAAGTAGTCAGAGCCAAAGCTGTGACTGCCATCAAAGAGAAGGCTAGAAGAACAAGAGAGACACAAGAAGAAATGCACTTCAACTTGCCTATATTCCAAATTGGCCAATACATTTTTAAATTAAAGAATAGCTTAGTAAACAGCCATTCAGGGAAATTCAATACCAAGTGGACAGGACCCTTCACCATCTATCGACTAAGCAATAACAACAATTATTACCTTGTGAATCATGAAGGCGTCAGATTCACACAACCAATCAATGGCACGCAACTGAAACCATACCACAAATAATTTAGTGGCAAAGTGTGATGCTGAATTTGATTCGTCATCGAATATCAAATGTTAAACACATTTCTGAAGCCGCTACATAAACCCCAATTTATTGCAATAAAGCACACTCTATTATTTCTTAAATATCATAAATCTGTAATTTGGGATTACAATGTCAAAGTTTTAGGTGTCATTGTGGGATTCTAAAAATTGCAAATTCACATTTGATTTGATTGAGTCTAAGCTTAATCCTTATCAACTAAATAAAAATCAATTAAAACTACTGTAATAATTTACATTGTTTAAAAGCAATCTCATCCACAGAATAGATAATATATTTGTTTAGTTATATATTTACCATTATCAAAACTATCAAAACAACTAATAAGATATATACATTTCCTTGAGAAGCTTAATAGTAAAAGCCTTCCTATCTACTAAAGCTGTTTCCAACATTTTTCACTATAAATCAATCAATATAGTTAATTTGACAATGTAAATAAGTTGCATATTCCTACAAACTAACAATGCACTGGTACTTTATACAATAACCTTATATCACATACAGCTAAATAACACTTTGATAATCACTTTTTCTAAATCAAGATTAACTGCAATTAACCAAAACAATTTTTATTTTTTTCAAATCAGTGTGACTTTCTATTCCACTAAAGCCAATTTTTACTTAACAATAAGCCCATATAATAGATACCAGTTAAATAGCTTTGAATAAGGCTTGTTTGACCAAAAGGTAGGTATATATGAGAAGCAACTATAATTTAATTTTTATATCTAAGCAAATAAATAAAAAGAAACTTGTCATACTTTAATGCAAATTTTCCAAAAAAAACGCGCATTTGTAAATACACTTCTTAGAAGTGTATATAATTAAAACTTAAAATATCTAAAACTTAGTCTTACTTTAAAAATGATAGAATTACTTTCCAAATTATTTAATTTTTGATCGGCATCATATACTTTTTATTCATGCAAAAACATGCTAATTATATGAGAGTTTAGGCCTGAAGTTTTGTATATTGTGCTTATGATTCAAATCCCCATTTGAAGGTAATTTTTCTGGTGTCTTCAAACCCGATACCCAGGAATGCCACATGCTAAAAGTGAGAAATTGCACATTATGAACATCTTTTCTGATTTTATATTAATGATTAGATAATGCTTTTAGTTTACTCTCATTAAGGTACTGTAATTTCATTTATATTCTGTTTTTGCTATTTTGCACAAAATACTAGTGAGAATGTTCTAAATTATTTTTAATTAAATTATTTTTACAAGGTTTTTAGCCCTGATATCTCTAGAATTATTTTATCAAATAAAGTTTACAAAAGGTAAGCATCTGAAAGTTTAACTTTTTAAAACACGTAGAACTTAGAATTTAATTATTTTGCCGATGTTCTTCAGAACTAGTGGAACTATCAACTGTAATTTTTCAGGGTTAAGTTAGAGTTCAACTATATTTTTGAACTGATACAATAAAAGTAAGACTTTGTTTTATTTGTCATCTTTATAATTCTTATCGTACTTGCACTATCTAATTAAGCTTTAAAGTTCAGTGAGAAATATGTATGCTGCTATAATAATTTCAATATAAACTGCCACTATGTATTTTACCACAAAATATACAGTATTTTCGAAGTTATGAGTATATAAAAAGCCTAGGTTTTAAACAAAATACGCTCAAACTAAAAAAATAGTAATAGTACCAAGTATGTACTTCTGGGAAATATATAAAATAAATAGATTAAGTTTTAGAGTTTGGTGAGAATTATAGAGGCTATTTTAATAAAACATTTAAAAAGTGCCACAAAATATTCTACCACACAAGATACAGTTTTTCGAAGCTTTGAGGATATTAAAAGCTTAGGATTTAAATAAAATGTGTTCAAACTAAAAAACAGTATTAGTAATGTGTATATATTTCTGGGAAATATATAAAACAAATAAAGGGGAAACTTAAAGATGAGAATTATACTTTATTTGCTATAGAAGAAAGTTATTGTAGTATCATGGTAAACCACATAATGTCTAAATAAGCTATGGTAGTCATAGGGCTTGTCCAGGTATTGCTCATCATAAAACTAAAATGTTTGATCCCTGTGTAATATTGGGTTGTGGCTCTAGTGCCTCCTAAAATTGGCAGTTAAGTTATTTCACAACAAATAGTTCCCCAAGAAGGAGTAATGAGTTAGAGTGGTGTAGATTATTTCTGAGTTAAGGTAAAAGTTATGGGAATAAATTTCCCAAACCAAAATTGAAACAAAGAATAGAGCAGTATTCTGTAACTTTAAGCTTGTATATCTATGAAAAGAAGGGACAAACCATCCAATCAAAATGAGGACAGAACTACAAAGAAGAAGTAAAAATGAGTACAGAAAAGAAATGATTGTGCAACAACAGGTATAAACCCTGATAATGCCAAGTAGATGCTTTCTGTAACCATGCCAATACTGTGGCTGCTATTATTTTCAAAGGGGGAAGCTTTGCCCCCAAATTTTTCTTTCAAACTTGGTTTTAGTGGAAGCTTATTTATTGATAGACATGGTGTCAGGATACCAAGTGTACTGTGCTGCTTTGTCAGGAGTTGGCTGAGCGGGAGCAGATACAGCCATAGCCCACCAGAAGATGGGACCTACTTTACCAGGTATGATAGGGCTTTCCCAGCCACAGCCCATGGGCCAGCCACTAGCAAGGCAGAGTCAATCAACCCCGTAAGTGCCAGGTATAGTGCACCAAGGAATTAACTACTCTGGCCAGAAGTGGGTAGGGGTATGATGGTGGGTTTGCAAGTTGGTGGGGGGTTCCATTGGAACTAGATAGGCAGAAGGATTATTGTATTTCCTGTTGAATATCAAGTGATACACAGTGATTTCCTTGCTGTTGCAGAAAAGATGGTAGGGGTCTTTTGGAGTGTCTGGTCTGGTGTACCACAACTGGTCTTCCAAAGTCCACAGTTCTTGGTTGGGGTTTGGGGGATACCCAATAAGTGTACAGGACCAAATGGGATGTCAGGGGGGCAGTGCTAATCAGGTGATTCTGGGTCTCCAGCTGGGGCTTGATGTTCAACTCCTAAGTGTGAGTATTGGTATCTGGGCAATTGCAGGTGAATGAGTATCAGAAATATATGGAAACAAATAGGTTAGCCAAAGCTTTATAACAAGCTTTGTTAGGTAAGAATGACAATACTGATCTTCTCAGGTGCTCCTGGTATTGTAACTGTGCTATTTTAGGATAGTTACAAGGGAAAAAAGTAATTGGAGACTATATATTTTCTTTATTGGAATGTCAATTGTTATATAGTCATTGTGAATCTGGATAATAGGAACATGATTTATGGCAATCACTCAGTTGGATTGGTAGGTGTAAGGGATTCCATCCCTTTCACAAACACTGAATCAAATACTGGACAAATGGGTAGACACAGTGAAACTGAAACAGCATTTTTAAATTCAAAAACAAGAAATAAGATTAATAATGGTTTTGTTAATAAGATTGGGTTGATAACACATTCAAATTTGATTAACAAATGCACTATTGAGCGTAAATTCAAAAGCAAAAACAAAAGCTTTAAGCTATTCAATAATATAAACTCTATACTAAGTTCAAAAACCCAAGCAATTGATGAAGAATACAACAATAACAGCAAAAGTGCATTTAACCATAGCTCCAAACACTCCTTGCTAGCCAATCAAACCAAAAACAAATGCACAAACCAACACAAACAATATCCAGGGAAACCAGCAAGCCAATCAGTTAATGCTTATCAACCAAGCCTAAGAAATACCATTCATCTAAGTCCCAAAGACCATCAGGATCATAGTGCAGAATAATACTGCAATGCAATAAGTCCAATTACTTCTTCTTCCTGCATTGCAGGCTGCAGACCTACAAAGCAATACTTTCCAACCTACTATTGTAGGATTTCCTGGTAACCACTATGTTCCCTCCCCCAATTGACTTCAGTATTTAAACTGAATATTTTCCTCTGAGCAAATAGCTCTAAAAATTTATTTATTCCTATCTTAGCCAATAAATCTATATTTTTGACAAACTTCTAAACCTTGATTAGTAGATTTGAAAAGGCTCTACACCCCAAATAGCATGAAGTTCATCTCCCTTGTATGGGCTTTTTGTGTGTTAATCATTCTTGGGAAAGCTAATGTGAACTTTGAAACTCCTAAACCAACCCCCACTAATAAATCAGAAGACTTCATTTGGTATTGTTTTGGACCACGCTACTGCCATGCCCCCTATGTAGAAACAGCTTGATTCCCTCCCATTATTCACCCCAAGGCTCACAGGCTGGTTTTAGGGTATACCAGCGTCTATTATCTCTTAAACCATTTTACTCCCTTTCTGGGAAGATTTCACTTATTTGGTCACCTTTTGCACATGTTAATGATTGGGATTCCAGTAGGGTCCACTAAAGTCAAATTCAACTTGGGAGCTCTCCTTCATTCTATTGGAGAGAGACTTCCCAATGAGTGGATCCCTGACAGTAGGGGGCGGCTTGATCCTTGTATAGATTCAAGCGCTAAATTGAGGCATCCACTGTGAAGAGGTCATCATTTGGTCATGTTGCTAGTTTTGGAAATACAAGTCAACTTCCGCGTTTGGCATTGGATCAGTAAAAAGTTGGATTGTGGGTCACAACCCTTTTGGTTGGAACCTTGCCAAGGGGTTGACCCTGTTGTTTTGACACCCCCCAGCCAAGGGTCAGCTTCATCTGTTGGAAGATAGCTGGAAGGTTGTTAGAGGCTTGGGCACTATACTGTACTAGTTGTTGTTCAGTAGCCGGTAAGGCAGCCTCACTTTTTTATGTCAGGCCTTACAGGGACGTAATCTGTTGTGGTGTAGAAGCTTATCTTGCTTTTTTGCCCAACCCTTGTACTAAGTAAGTATCACAGACCATACCAGAATCCAGATGGACTCCCACAGGTGTCAAAACAGCAGGCTTGACCCGCCAACAAGGTTCCAATTAAGCAGGTTTGTGACCCGCAATCCAATTATCCAGTCACTTGAAGCCAGACTAGGAAGTCAACTCAAATTTCCAAACCCAACAACATGAACAGATGGTGATCCCTTACGGTGGATACCTTGTTTTGGTGCTTGACTCATTACCAGGATCAGGCCACCCCCTGCACCATCCCACTGTGTGATTAACACTATCATGTTCTTGTTGTCCAAAATTCACAATGACTATATAATACCTATCTCCTAATAAAGATTATTATCTAGGTTCTAAATATTTTCCCCTTGTAACTCTGCTAAAGCAGCACAGTCACAACACAGGGGAGGTGGACCAATACAGAAAGGCCATGTACACAATTGGTGCACTACTGACAAGATAGTTTACAGCAGTGGCCAGGGGATGCCAACTTCCATTGTGGGGCACACCTTTTTTGGCTAGCCCCAGCTCTGTAACATAGACAAACCCCAGTTTACTGAAATCTTGGACAGGAGGTGCACTGGGCAGGGGAGGAGTGGCTGGTATTTCCTTCATAAAGGTTAGAGTCTGATTGTGGGGCTCCTGATCACCAGTCCCTATAGTAATCCTGGGTCATAGCCAAGGATCAACTGGAAGGAGTTGTCATTCCCTAGTAGTGGTAGGTGGCTTTCTTGAAGCTTCTTATACTTGGACTGCATTACTGCAAACCCCTCCAATACTTCCCCTATCACTAGATGGGCATCCCCACCATACACTTGTACTTTAGCTGGTGCTAGTCTCTCTGTGGGCTTGTACAAATTCTTTAACAACCTAGTAAACTCATTCCCAATAAACTCCCTTCCCTTATCTGATATCTCAAGGTGTCTATTTAATCTCTCCCACTCCTCCTGGAAAGACTTATCAGTGGTAAAACTTTGACAGCTTTGGTGGTAGGTGTCTTTCTCTCCTTGGCTAGGGTAGAAGGTATTGGGTAATTCATTCATATGGTCTATATTTAATACCAGGAAATTTGAGCAGGGATCAAAATAGGCTCTTATTTACTTTCAGAAGGAATATCCCATTATTAACCTTCTGGTATATGGCCTGGGGGTCTGGGAAACAATATGGGTTTGCCAATAATTGAAGTTCTCCAACAATATCTTGGACTCCTTGTACTTGGTCTTGTGCTCCTTCACCTTAGCCTTGGACTTCTGCTCCTGAGTCTTGGGCTCCTGAACTTTGTTTTAGTTCTAGCTCCTTAGTCTTAGACTTCTGCTCCTTTATCTTGGTCTCCAGCTCTCTGTTTAGCTCTAGTGGCCTTGTTATTCCACTTGATCCAGTCCATTAAAAGACTCAGATTGAGCCCCCTTTTATAGCTCCTTATTTCAGTCCCTACTTTCTCTAAGAACTCTTGGTTTTCAAAACTTAAACTATCCAGTTTCTTCATATATATAATATATTAAACCTTTTAACTTACTTCAGCCTATAAAATCCTGCTTTATTATCTCATTTTAGGCCTAAACTCTTCAGTTAAAGCCCTCAAAACAGTGATCAAAAAAGGCTTTGACCTGCAGCCAATCAGACGCCCAGATTCAATGGTTCTGCCAGACTGTTTACCTGAATGACTTGCTCTTGACCATGGTTTGAACTTGGCACTGTCTTGCTCCATATAAACAACTGCTCTGCGTTTCAAACTGCTTTGCCATAATTCCTGTCATGTTTCTCTGGCAAAACTTGAGCGCTTCTGCCTATGTTTTACTTAAGGGGTTTTTGAAGCCTTGATTCTTCATTGTTTCTCTAATTTTCCCTGCATTTTTTTCAACATTTCATGACTTTGAACTCACCCATTGCTCCTTTTTTCCTTTCTCAATCTTTTTGGAAAACTTTGATACTTACTTTTACAGTTTCTCTGTCCTGTTTCTGGCCTCTTTCTGGATTTATTTCAACTCAATCAGCTCTTAATAAATTACAGTTCAATTCCTGAAAATCATTTCTTCTCTTCTTTTCTTTATTCATATTATAATCAATTCCTTCTTTTATATCATATGTTTGGCAGCATTAAATAATTCTTTAACTGCTTCTTTCCTAACATTTTCTCTTTCAAGAAACCAAAACCAGCATTCTAGCTCCTTTATTCATTCCAGCTAGTCATTATGAGCCATCTTTTAGTTCCTTAGTTAGTCCTGCACCATGATATCCTGGTCCTTCCTTGTTCATCAACAGTCCTTTTCAGTCTTGCAAACAACCCTTTCTAGTCATCAAACAGCCCTTTAAAGTCAGAAATCAGTCTCATTCCAGTCAATAATCAGTCCATTTCAATCAAAAATCAGTCCATGAACCACCTAGGTTCCAACTGCACAATGAGCTATCTTGGTTCCAAACTTCACCATGATCTTCCAATCCTTCAACTAGTCTTCACAGTGATCATAAAGTCTGTTGTACTAGTCTTCACTGTTGATCCCACACTATGAACCTCATTGGTTCCAAATTTCAGTCCATGTTACCAGAACCTGTAGACCCAGGCATGAGTCTACATTGTCACTGGCGTTTAACTGGGACATTGAAAGCGGCATCCACATAGGCCATCCAATCATAGATCACAAAGTCTATGCAATTGTCTTTACTCACCCAAGTTGATTAAGTCTGATCTTTCAACTGAAAAATTATCAACTTTATTTCCCAAAGGCTTGATCATACCAAGTTCTGTAGCTGCTTCCCTGAGCAACCACCCTGGTAACACCTCTAATCATATCCATGCCTCCACTATCAACTTTAGGACCTTCCTAAAGTCTCTAGAGAAGCACAAAAAAGGAAACCCTATCAATCTATTAGGTAGAATGCTTGCTCACAGACCCCCTATAAGCATATCCGGGTACATATAGTACTCAAAGCTACTCCCCTCCCTGGCAGTCTGTGTTACCTGCCAGGGGTCCAACATTATCCTTCAGTCCTGGTAGCCACATTACCTACCATGCTGGCACAACCTTCCTCAGCCCTGGTAGCCAAGTTACCTACCATGCTGGCACAACCTTCCTCTAGTAGTCCCTTGTTATCTACTAGGAAGGCCTTACCTTCACTAGTAGCCATTATTCCCACTAGGCCTCTACCTGCCCAAAAGCCACTAGACTTTCTCTTGGTCAACATTAGCCCCACCTGCAAAACCACCCAACATGTGGACTGTCACACTGACATTTTTTGCAACCAGGAGAAATATACAGGTGGTGGTTTAGTAGAACTCCAAGTCAAGGGCGCAAGATGGAGTAACCAAGGGTATAAGAGCAGGACCAGGAGGAAAGGGGAAGGTGCAAGTGTAAGTGTTGTTGATTCACACAGTAATGAAAACATAATAACTTTATTGGTTCAAAAACAAAAAATTCTTGCAATCAAATAAAGGGTCCTGGGCATAAAGACAATTATTATGATGGTGTCAAAAGTGAGGAAAGCTTTCCCTTATCACTACTTATATTTAGTGGAAATACCTTAGTCTTTTGTGCCACCAGAAGCATGGTGGCATCATCTTCATTGGTACTTGTAAAACGCTTAGAAAACTGTGCTGGGGCCTAGAAATGGGTGCACATTGGCTGCTTCCTCATGGTCATGGGTTTTTCTGTAGCATGCCAAGATGCCACAGCTATCAATAGAACCTGCAAGCAATTGAGCGCACAATTGCACAATCAAAAATTGCTTTCCTGATTTACTATTTACCAAAAGCAAAGGAGCCCAATTTTTTGTTTTATCTCAATTCTAGGATTTTGTGGCACGTGGACCTCACAGCTCCCTGGCCATTTGTGGTCAAAAAGGTGGGGCTTCATTCTGGAAAAGCAGTTGGCAATGGTTTCTATGCAGTTTTTTGTGTTGTCTCAGGGCCAGCTAGTTGATTTTCTTGGGCATTATGGACTCTGAAAGTAAGTATTGCTATTTTTTACCTTCAACACAATGGCAGGGTCCACTTTCTCAGTCTTCAACTTGCTTTTGTCTGTGTTCATTACCCATGCTTTTGTTGCAACTGAACCAATTAGATTTCAGTATTTGAATTGGGGAAGACAACAGTCCAATAGAAAAGACAGAATAATAAGAATAATGTGTTGTTTATTATAGAATACTGTGATTAATATACTATATGAGGAAAGTCACAGGGCCACAGGGGGTGGCTAGTGGCATGTTCTATGTAGGGTTTGGAGCCAAGGAATAACTTGTGCAAGGATCAGCAGGTCAAATTGGTAGTGCTCCTAATTAGGAGAAAGTATCTGCAGTTTAATATTGCCATTGAATTGGTTCATGTTGTTAGATACATCAAGGGGCAACTCATTAAATGCCCCTGTGTATTGTAAGATACATTGGTAGGCAAGTCTGGAAACTTGTTTACAACACCCCCATTTCCCCCTGATTGTTGTCAGACACCAGTATTGGAGTCTGAGGAAGATCTGGGAAGGTCCACATAAACAACCTTTGTGTGGGTATGGCACAACAGGGGTGCAATCAATTATGGTGAAGCTTCTTGATGTTTCCTTGGGCATCTTCAAGTTGGTAGGTGTGGTTATCATAGACTGCGGCTATTTCAAAGAGCCCCAAGTGATTGGTTTCTAACTTAGCTAAATTGGGGCTGAGGGCGTAGATGGGGTCACCTATAGCGTATCTGGCCTTGAGATGCTTTATTCCTCCCTCAATTTGTTTGTGTTCAATATTGCAGGCTTTGGTGCACCATTGGACCAGGGAGGGGGTAGCCAACAAGGGGGGTTTCCTAGGAACCATGGATTTCAACTTCCCTTGTTCTACCCCTGTCAGGCGTCCCAAAGGCCAGGGCGCTGGGGCTGGACCCAGTGCCCCTGTTGATTCTTGCCCATAAGATGAGTAGGGTGGTGGGCAAGTGTTCAGTCCACACGGTATTGGGATGCTCTTGTTAGAGCTTGGCAATCAGTTGGACCAGTGAACCATTCAATTGATTTACATGCCCATTGACTTGCAAATGATAGGGAGTTGTGACTATTTGTTGGAAGGCATTCTTGGCGCAGTATACCTTCATGACATGTCCAACAAGCTTGGGGCCACCATCTGTAATGAGCCGTTTGGGTTGCCCAAAGAGGGCCACAATTTCCTTGCCAATGAAGCGGGTGATGGTGGTGACGGTGTGATTAGTGTTGCCCATGCTACTGGCCAACAGGTGAAGTAATCAATGGCTGTTATGATATATTTATTCCCTAGTCTGTCTTCAGGGAGGGGCCCAACAATATTGAGGGCCCACTGCTTGAATGGTTCCATGACTTTAATGGACAGGAAAGACTTGGGGGTGCAGGTTTAGACGTGTTCTTTTCACACAACACACATGTTTTAAGGAGGTCCAGGATGTCTTGGCGCATACATAGCCACCAAACCTTACATTTCATGATCTTGAAGAGGTTACATCCTCTGATGTGATCCAAGATGTGGTAGTAATGTAGTATGGTGTTGCTTTGTTGTGTGTTGGGAATGTAGGGTGTCTTTTTGCCTGTCTCTGCCCTGCGGCAGACGTTGCTAGCATCAGTGGTGAACTGACTTTCATTGTCCTTTAACTTGGAGATGGTTACCAAATTGAGGCCTTTGTAACAGGTTGCTTCAGGACGAAGGTACAGCATCAGCCAGTCTGGGTCTAAGCCATTGTCCCTGGTAATGGACACCACATAGAGGCTGGAGAGGACATCCGCTGTGACAAGTTCCTTCTCAGTCTTGTACTTAATGTGTAACTGATAGGGGAGATAGGCGCTTGACCCAGACTGCTTGGCAGCGTGTCAAGTGGGACTGTGTGTCAAAGTACTGGAATGACATGTGATCTGTCAGGACGCAGGGTGGAAAGGTGGCCCCTTCCAGGTAACAATGCCATTTCTTGATACAGTGCACAATTGCTCCTAACTCTTTATCATGTATGTGGTAGTGCTGCTCTAAGTCAGTGAGCTTCCTGGATTTGTAGGCCACAGAGAGGAAGGTGCCTTTGTTAGTTTTCACCTGTAGCACACCCCATATGGCTCTGTCAGAGGCATCATTCTCAAGTTTGTTTTGGTGGTTACAATTGGGGAACTGTAATACAGGTGAAGTTTTAAGTCTCTGCTTTAATGTCTCAAAGACTTGATATCTGGAAGGGGTCCATTGGAAGCACTGTTTAGTGTTTGGAAAATTGGTAAGAGGTTCAATTAGTTATCTACAGTTGGGGATATCCCTGCACATTTAGGCAGCTATGCCCAAGAAGGTACACACCTGACTGACATTAGTGGGGTTGGCATGCTGGTGATTGACTTGATTTTGGCAGGGTCAGGCTTTATCCCTTGGACAGATATGGTGTGCCCAAGAAATAGCAACTCCAACTTGAGGAACTCATATTAGGAGGGTTTAGCTTTTAGCTGATTTTTCCAAAGGGTGTCAAGGACAGCACAAAGGTGTTAAAGGTGTGTGGTTTGATCTTGACTGAAGATAATAATGTTGTCAAGGTACACAATCACAAATTTTCCAATAAGTTCCTCAAATGCTTTGTTCATCAACATGGCAAAGGTGGAAAGAGTGTTGGTCATTATGAAGTTCATACCCTGGCACTCAACCCCCCTGTAGCATGTTTGGAAGGCAGTCTTTGCCTCATCTCCTGGTGCAATGTGGACCTGGTTGTACCCTGCAGTGGGATTAATCTTGCTAAAGACCTTTGCACCTGCAAGCGTGTCAAACAGGTTGTCAATCAACAACAGGGGTATTTATCCTTACCAGTCACCTCATTTAAGGCGCAGTAGTCTGTGATCAAGCAAAGGAACCTGTCCTTCTTGGCTATAAAGAAGACCGCCACCCTGTATGTCAAAAGCAAGGGGCAAATAAAGCCCTTGTAGAGTGCGTCTATGAGGTGCTGGCAGAGGGTCTTATCTTATTTTGGTGTCAGGCAATAGAGAGGACTTTCTTTGGGAAGCAACCATTGTAGTTGTACAGCATACTGGATCTCTTGGGGAGGGGGTAGTTGGTCCAGTGTTTCACTGAAAACGTCCTTATACTCTTCAAGGAGTGTGACAAGTGCTGGTGGAGGCAGAGTGGTCAAGGGGAGAGCCGCAGGTGGTTCAGAGCAGATAACTTTGACTGAGTATTGATTAAAGTCTAGTTTCCCCTCTTGAAATCATATGAACCTGTTTATGTTATTCTGATAAACACAGTATCATGGAGCAACTTGCTCATTTTGACAGGATATATCTGAAAGCCCACCCCATTTCTATTGAGAGTGATTACAGGCATATCCCAATCAATTTAGGGACAGTTGTGACAGAGCCAGTCAAGGTCAGCAATGACATCATGGCTGAGTGTGACAGTCCACATGTTTGGTGGTTTGCAGGCGGGGCTAATATTGGCCAAGTAAAAGTTTGGTTGTTTGTTGCAGGTAGAGGCCTAGTAGGTAACATAGGACTACTAGGTTAAGTAAGGCCTGGATGGTAGGTAACAAAGGACTACCAGAGACAGATGTTGCCTTCACCCAGCAGAAGATATTGGCTGTTTTGGGCTATAATTCTTCACCTAGCAGGGAACTGTGGCTGCAGAAGGGTGAAGACTGAGATAGCTAGCAGGGAACTTTGTCTGTCTGGGGGAGAAGGATTTGGACCCCTGGCAGGTAACGTGGGCTACCAGGGAGGGGAAGAGCTTTGAGGGCTCTACATACCCTAATACGCTTACAGGAGGTCTGTGAGCAAGCATCCTACCTAATGGACTGGTAGGGTGTCCTCGTTTATGCCCCTATGGGAGCTTTGGGGGAACCCAAAGTGAGCATTGGAGGGCATAGATTTGCTCAGAGGTGTCATCAAGGCAGTTTGCTTGTGGAAGCAAGCTTCAGAACTTGGTGTGATCAGGCCTATGGGAAGTAGAGCTGATTACTCTGCAACTGAAAGCCCAGACTTAATCACCTGGGTGAGTAAAGACAACACATAGACATTAATCTATGGTTGAATGGCCTAAGTGGATTGCTCTTGCGAGGGCCCAGTCAAACGCCAGTTCAATGTAGACTCATGCCTGGGTCTACAAGTTCTGGTAATGGGGACTGAGATAAAGAACCAAGGTGGTTCACGGAATTAACAGAGAAGCTATCAAGAGGGACTGTTTAATCACAGTGAAGGCTAGTTGGCAGACTGTTGATTCATATTGAACTGTGGGAACCAATATGGTTCAGTGTGCAGAGGGAACTAAGGAGGTTCCTAGTGAGGATTTGTTGAGGAACTGATTGAGGATAAGCTGAAGGACCAGAAGATTTTTATGATGAGGTTGGCCAAAGGACCAGAAGATTGTGTTGCAGGAGTAGCCAGAGAACTGGTGAAGTTAATGGACTGATTGCTGGTTAAGCTGAAGAGCTGAAATATGAGCTGGCTGAAAGATCCAAAGATGATGGTGAAGAACTGGTGTTCCAGAGAAATGAGTCAAGATTTTGCCAAATTGATTTTCCAAAAAAGGGAAGATGTGGAATATTTTGCCTTGGTTTAGTATTAAAATAAAGAATGAGTGTGGATAGAAGTGTGGGTAAGATATTTATTTATTAAGTTCCTAGGATAGACAAAGGTATGTTGCTATGAGAGCTGGATACAAAGATGTTTTGGTGGGAAGTTTTCCTTGGATCTTACAATATTTGTAAATATATGGGGAAAAATTTGAAGAGGTCCAGAAAGAACACTTTAAATAGTATTCTACTATTTAAATTGGTTCAGGTTGAATTCAGGGAAGACTGGTGCCGGAATAATGGACCGGGTAACGCTTTGGTGTGCAAAGAGTTGTCAATTTGAGCGGTTTGAGCTGTGGAAATTATTCTCATAGTTGGATCCTGGTGGAACTTCAGAAATGGTCTATTTCTGCGCTCTGCATTCATTGGTTGAGTTCTGGCAGATTTCCTGATGAAAATGATTGGTTGGAAGCCAAAAGCTTAAAGTATAAGCAAGGAAATAGTGAATTACTACTTTAAGCTTTTGAGAAAGTAAGTATGTAAGCTTAAGTTATTATAGGAAAAGTGAGCGGCAATGGTTTAAGCTTATGAAGAAAGCCATTTTGAAGGCGGAACTGTTGGGAAAAGGACACTATAAGAAGGTGGCTGGCTGGAAAGTTACCAGGTCTTTTTGAGGTCTTTTGGAAGGCTTTTGGAGGTCTTTCCCAGGTCTTCTGAGTTTCTGCCAAGAGGTTTTAGAAGACTATTGATCACCAGCAAGAGCTTGGTTGGACTGATACAACCCAAGATAATGGAGCAGAAGCCCAATAATAAGAAGCTGGATCCTAAGCCCAGCGCCAGAGTCCAAGTTTAAGGAACAGGCGTCCAAGTCTAAGGAGCAGACGTCCAAGACTAAAATGCAGGAATCCAAGATATTGTTGGAGGACTCCATATATTGGTAAATCCATATTTTTTTCTTGACCCCCTGGGCCATATACCAGAAGGTTTCTAAGGGGATCTTTCTTCTGAGAGTGAATAAAAGCCCATTTCAACTCCAATAAATATTTCTGAGATACATTTCCCCTTACTAGAGAATGACAATCCCTTCTAGCTGGTCCCTGGCTACAATCCAGGACACACTTGGGGACTGGTGGACAGGAACCCCACACTTAGCTCTGCCATGATTGGCCCAGAGAGCTTAACCTGGACGTTCCCCATCCTCATAGAGAAAGGGTACTATCTCATGGGCAATTGCCACTATACAGGAATCAGCTACTTGTACTGCCTTAAATATGCTTGGTACTTGTTCTAATTGTTGAGAGTCAGCAAACTCCTGGTCAACCATAGTGTGATTGGCCCCAGTATCTACCAATAGTTTTTGGGTGTTCTCACAAAAACAGAAGGAATAGGCCAAGTGGGTTACTTTTTTTGAAGAGTGGCTTGCTTAGAGAACATTGTTGACACTATGAACTTGGAAGACATCAAGGGCTTCAAATTTGTGTACATTGTAGTTGCAGGGATTTTTTACAAGGAGGGAATGAGAGTGAGAGTCAAGTGGGATTGTAGAACCCCTTGTAGCTACAAATCCCAGGCTTTTACCTGGTCCTCAATTTGTGCTAGTTGGATTTTCCCCTTGTGGGGACGCTTAACCCCATTTCCTGTTGGCAGGACTGGCGGCAGCCTACTTGGTTGTGGGCACTGCCAGGTGCAGGACAAGGTTGGGGTGGTGCATCATTGGATCTGTGAAAGCCCATTGGAGCCTGGTTATTGGCCTCCACAATGGCCTTTTAGCAGTTGTCAATGGAGGTGCAGCAACCCATGGGAACCCACTTACAGATATGGGGTTTGAGCCCATTAACTATCAAGGTAAGCAGCATGGCATTCCCATTGATCACGGCTTCTGGGGCAGCGACAAGAGCTTTTTTCCAGACAGCAAGATATTCAGGGACAGATCCAGTCTGTTTAATGGACAGGGGGGAGTTCCCACCATAATAGGTTAAAAGGTTCCACTGTAGCGGGACTTTGCGGCATCCCTGAACAGCGCCCAAGTGACGTCCATTTATTGGCTGACCCAGTTGTGAACCACACAGCGTCAGGCCCTGTGAGGCTCCCTGGTGCAGTAGCAACCCACATGGGCTCAGGTACTTGAAAGATGTGAAGGCGGGTCTTGGTAGAGTGGAGCCAACTGAAAATGTCAGCCCTTTCCACACTGCCCGCAAAGAATTCCAGCTGGAGGTTGAGCATGTATTGGGAAAGGTCCGACTGAGGCAGGTGACGCTGGTGTTGCGCTGCCCAAGGCGGAGTCAATCCAACATACTTGTAAGTACTAGTTGGTCTTGGCAGATGCTGTACCTGTCAGGGATGTCCCCCTTGGTGATTGGCAGGAAAATCTCTTGATGGGTAGTATCCATACAACCTGTACTCTGTCCTTTCTTGGGGGAATTTTCCTTTTAGATAGGTTGTGAACCTACCGCTGCTACCACTGTTGCAACTGAACCAATTAGAGTTCAGTATTTGATTGGGGAAGACAACAGCCCAATAGAAAGGAGAGAATGAATATAATAAGATGTTGTTTATTGAAGAATATTGTGATTAATATACTATATGGGGAAAGCCACAAGGCCACAGGGGATGACATAGTGGCATTCTCCATGTAAGGTTTGAATCTGAGGAATAACTTGTGCAAGGATCAGCAGGTCAAATTGGCAACAATTCTAATCAGGAGAAAGTACCTGTAGTTTGATATTGCCTTTGGATTGGTCCATGCCGTTAGATACATCTAAGGGCGACTCATTGAATGCCCCCTGTGTATTGTAAGATATGTTGGCAGGTGAGTCTGGAAACTTGATTGCAACACTTTGGTTCCAACTTTGTGTCTACCTTGGATGGGAATGACATGCTTTTTATTTGTTTTATTCCCTCTTCTTTTAGTTGCTGTTGTTATGAAGTACCTGGAGGGTATGAGCAGGACAGTATTTTGTTGGGTATTTCCAGCTTGGGCCCTGTGGGGTTCCTGTTTTCCAGTCCCCATAGTGTGTCCTGGGTCAAATCCAGGGGCAGGCTGGAAGGAGGTGTCATTTACTAGTATAGGTAGGTGGCTAGCTTGAAGTTTATACTTAGCCTGAATTACTGCAAACTCTTCCAATACTTTCCCTATAATTAGGCGGGCATCCCCACCATGCACTTGTACTTCAGCTGATGCTAGACCCTCTGTGGGCCTGTACCAGTCTTTTAGCAACCTATTAAACTCATTCCCAGCAAACTAACTTTCCCTATCTGTCATTTAAAGGTGTCTAGTTGACCTCTCCCACTCTTCTTGGGCGGTCTTACTAGTGGGAAACCTTCTGCAACTCTGACAATAGGTATCCTCCTCCCCTTGGCTAAGGTAAAAGATATGGGGAAATTAGCTCATAGGGCTTATTTTTACTACTTGGAAATTTAAGCAGGGGTTGAAATGGGCTTTTATTCAATTTCATAAGGAAGATCCCCTTATTAATCTTCTGGTATATGGCCTGGAGGCCTGGGAAACAATATGGGTTTTCCAATACTTGAAGTTCTCCAACAATATGTTGGACCTCTTGTACTTGATCTTGGGCTCCTTCACCTTAGTATTGGACTCCTGCTCTTTAGTCCTGGGCTCCTGCACTTTGCTCCAGCTCCAGCTCCTTAGTCTTGGGCTCCTGCTCCTTTATCTTGGTCTCCAGCTCTCTGTATAGCTCTAGTGACCTTGTTATTTGTCTTGATCCAGTCCCTTAAAAGTCTCAGATTGAACCCCCTTTTATAGCTCCTTATTTAAGTCACTATTTTCTCTAAGAACTCTTGGTTTTAAAAGCTTAAACTATCCAGTTTATTCTTCTCTATAATATATTGAATCTTTTAACTTACTTCATCCAATTAAAACCCTGGTTTTCCTGCTTCATTCTTTCATTTTTAGGCCTAAAATCTTCAGTTAAAGCCCTCAAACAGTTATCAAAAAGGCTTTGACCTGAAGCCAATCAGATGTCCAGATTTAATGGCTCTGCCAAACTGTTCACCTGAATGACTTGCTCTTGACCATGGTTTGAACCCAGTGCTATCTTACTCCAGATAAACAACGGCTGTGCATTTCAAACAGTTTTGCCGTAATTCCTGTCATGTTTCTCTGGGAAAACTTGAGCACTTTTGACTATGTCTTACTTAGAGGATTTTTAAATCCTAATTTATTCAACATTTCTCCAAGTTTTGCCGCAGTTTCTTCAAATTTTTGCAATTCAAACTTGCCTGTTGCTTGTTTTAAGCCTCTCTTAACCATTTTGGCAAAACTCCAGCCTTTGTCTTCACAGTTTCTCCATCCTGTTTCTGGCTTTTTTGGCTCATTTTAACTCAATCACCCCTTAATAAATTTACAGTTCTATTTCTATAAGCTTTTTATCTCTTTTTTTTTCTCATATGATAACTATCTCAATCTTTTCATCACATCTTTTGGCAGCTTTAATTAATCATTTTACTGCTTCTTTATTATTATCAATCCTTCTTCCAAGAGTCCAAACCAAGCATTACTTCTCCTTTATTAAATTCTACTGGTCTTTCTCAACCAACTTCCAGTTCTCCAGTTAGTTCAGATCCATGACCTTCCAGTCCTTCAGCTAGTCCTGCTCTATGATCTTCCAGACTTTCAGCTAGTTCTTCCTCATCCATCAACTAGTCTTTCCTAGTCCATCAGCTAGTTCTTCTTATGGACTGCCTAGGTTCTATCTACACCATGAACCATCTTGGTTCCATTTCTCACTATGATATTCCAGTCCTTCAACTAGTCTTCACTGTTGATCTTACACTATGAATCACTGTAGTTCCATTGTCAGTCCCCATTACTAATACCTCAGACTCAGGCAATAAGTCTGCAAAACTACTGGGGGTTGACTGGGCCCTTGCAAGTATCCTTCACTTAAGCCATTAAATCACAGACAATACTCATGTCTGTGCATTTGTTTTTCTTAATCAAGTGGTTAAGTCTGAGCTTTCAGGTGCAAAGTAACCAACTTTACTTCCCAGAGGCCTGAATCTATCAGGTTCTGAAGCTTCTACCCTGATAACACCTCTAAGCATATTCATACTCCCCAGTGGTAGCTTCAGGACCTCCCCAAAGCCTCCAGGGAAACAAAAATGAGGATGCCTTATCAGTCCAGTAGGTAAGTGATTACTTACAGACCTCCTCTAAGCGCACAAGGGCACATAGTGTCATGGTAGGTTCCATCATGCCGGGTATTATCTGCCCAAGAAGAAGACTCAAAAATCTGGAAAACCTTTATCAAAATTGACCAAGTTAACAGATTTAAATCAAACAGTCAATTGAAAATGGGCTATGGCTGCTCCAGTCTGTCAGCTGAAACCGGTTCCCCTTTTCAAATTGACATTGATAAATTGGCGTAATTTGAGGGTCACCCAATATGAGCTTGTCAATCAGCATGGTTGTCAGAAACTAGTCACACAAGGGTTCTTTGCAACCTGGACCAGATACTTACTTGACAATGTGGAAGAGTTAGGAGGCCAAGACTCAGATGGTATTGCTTAGTCAATTTTTCTGATATATATTGAATAATTTTTACTGTTTCAACTCTAAGAGTTGAGTCCTCCCAAAATTTTACTCAATAAAAATAATTTTCCCTAGTTCTAATTTACTTTTCAAAATGCATCCTGTGGTTGGGTTGTTACAATATATTCTATACAATCTAATTCTCAACAGAATCATTTCTGGAAAATGGGGCCCTGCAGTTGGAACTATGTTGTTGGCTCCTCCTAATATTAATTTAATGCCTACTGATCTTGGAGTGGTCCCCCCTGTCTTGGAAAATAAAAATTGTGTTGCCTCCCAATGTCCAGAATTATATTCTGAAGATTTATTGATGTTGTCTCAGGCCATTTATCTTGGGCTACTTTGGTTAGGATTAATTTTTCTGCTTAATCTAGTATTACAATTGGAAATTTCACAAAAAGATATGTGAAGCCACGTTGGTGGTTAATCATTAATTCTATGTGGATTTGGGTGGTAATTCCCCATCACTTAGAAACAGCTTCATACTATCCTGCAATTTCTGTCACATTACTCAACTATTCTACATCTGAGTTTTTGGAAGCAGTTTGTCATGAATTTGTGTTTCTTTTCTCCTGCTCCATTGAGATATCTGCATTTACCATGTTTATTTGTATCAGTTCCTTTATGAGCTTTCAGTTTGGGCTTTTCTTTAATTTGTGGTTTCCATCTCCAGTTGCAGTTGTTGAGACTGGATCTTCTGTTTCCTATTTCTGTTGTGTCATGCCATTTTGGCGTCCAGATTGTTTTCCTGCTCCACCCACTGATGAGATTTTGCGTGAAGTTTTGTCAGCGTTATCATTCTATTCTGGTTCAAGCCTTAGTCATAAATCCCAAGTTTACCATGTGATGACAAAGGTTTCTGAGGATACTTGTGAATGGTTGTTGTTCATGGTGGAGTGCAATCCATGTGTTTTAACTGAAAGTGCATCTCTATACCCTTTGTTAAAATTTTTGTGTGTATCTATTGAGGAGCTCAAAGTATATTGTAAGCTGTACACCTTCCATCAGTGTACTACTCTGCTTTCAATATTCCTTCCTCAGTTTCTTGCCTACTGCCGTACAATTGACATTCCCAAGATGAATAAACTCTCAGTGTTGTGGTTAGCAGTTGATCAGACTGCCCAGGATTTGGCGGTTTGGGATTCCCTGTTAATCACAACTGAGGCCCTGGTAAGCCAAATTCTTTCTCTGGTCTCAAATCTGTCCACTTCCAAGCAAGGTACGTTGGTAATTGAGGATAAACCTGTTGCACGCTCCTGGTTTTCTGGTCCTTGCTCTGCGGTAGTTCCTTTCAACCAAAGCCAAGATTGTTCTCCCCCTAGCCCATCTCAGTTGTAATTGGTGGTGAAAAAACCTGCCAATGTAAAAGAGGCCCCTGTAGTGTCTGGTCCTGATAGTTCCTTGGTAATGCTTCAGCACATTGTACCTGCCAAATCTTCTGTGGTTACATCCAAATAGTTGCCCCTTGTTCCCATTGATTGTGATAATCCCGTTCTTCCAGCTGCTGTCCAAGAGATGATTGAGTGTTACTTCCAGGAGCATCCTGTCTCCTTAGCTGCCGCCCGTACCGCCAATGAGAAACAAGCCCTGCCAAGATTACCACCTTTGCTGCCAATAAATCTACTTCTGGTTACTTCTTGTTTTATGGGAGCATTGATAACGGTCAGACCATCTATCAGCCAGCCATTTTGTTGGATACAGGTGCTTCCAAAAACTTCATGAGTGTGGAGACTGCCAACTTGCTACAACTCAAGTATCACCCAGGAATGCTTGTTAGGGGTGGGAACTGTCAGATGTTTCCCTCTTTTCAGCTAAAGAAGCCTGTAACCTTTGTGGTTTTGGGCCAGTCTTTTAACGTGAGGTTCTCTGTTTGCTCCTCCCTGAAGTATTCTATCATTTTGGGTGTGGGTTGGTGGAGAGATCATAATGTATCCACCTTACTGAAAGAAAATGTGTTACAGGGGAACACTATTTGGGTATATCTATTTGTAATCCGCTGTTAGGTATGTCCAAAATGGAGAAATCCTCTCAGACTATTTGATTGGTTCCTGTCTCTATCCCTGTAAGTTTGGATTTACCTGCATGTTTACAACCCTGGTCTGCGGCGTTTGACACTACCAGAGGTGAGGTCCTTCCCAAGCACACTCAGTTTGACTTTAACTTTAAAGTTACCGTTGATCTGATTCAAATTGCGTCTCCTATTTACCCTTTAACTTTAAAGGAAGATGCATGTTTGGAGGAATGGACTTGTGACATGTTGGAAAGGGCTATATATTTAAAAAGGCTTCATTAATTTGCTTTCTGTTGTTGTTTTTTCAAAAGGCTGATGAGTCTCTTTGTCCTTGTGTTGACTATGGGAACTTAAATAACATCACAATCCCTGATCCCTATCCTTTACCTCTTGAAACAAAGATCTCTAGGTGTGTTGAGAAGGCAAAGGTATTTTTGAAACTTGATCTGTTGAATGCTTTCAATCAAATAAGGATTGCGGAAGGAATCAAATGATTGACAGCATTCTGAACCAAGAAGGGTATCTTTCAGTTCCAGGTAATGCCTTTTGGATTGAAGAATGCTCCAGCTTGCTTTCAGCAACTAATTGATTCCATCTTGGGAGATCTCCTGGGTGTATGTGCCATTGCATATATGGATGATATCTTGGTATTCTCTCCAGATGAAGAGTCACATAAAGCCCATCTGTCAGCAGTGGTAGAGTGCATCCTTCAGGCCAACTTAATCATTAAAAGAAGCAAATGTGAATTCTTCAAACATAAGATTACCTTTCTGGATAATATTATCTTTGAAGATGGCCACACCATTGCCCCCGACAAGGAAGCTGCAGTTTGAGAGTATGCTACGCCTGTGACAGTATCCCAACTCTGTAGTTTCTTGGGTACCTTCACGTTCTTGAAGAAATTCACTCCACACCTTTCTGAAGTGTCCGCCCCTTTATATTTGGCTAGTGGAAAGACAACTTTGGTCTGGAGCCTGAGTGTGCAAATGCGTTCACAGCAGTCAAGGCTCTTTTATTGTTGTCACCTGTGTTGAGACATGTAGATCCTGAGCTTCCTTTTGTGGTTTCCACATATGCATCCAAATACGCTGTATTTAATGTGTTGTTGCAGACTGCTGGCAACAGGATTGAGAGACCAGTAGGGTATTTCTCCCAAAAGATGGAAGCTTGTGAACGCAATTACATGATTTACAACAAGGAATTGTTGGCTGTTGTGGAATTGTTAAAGCATTGGCATCACCATCTCAAGTTGGCACGTCATCCATTTGTAATAAGAGCTGACCACAAAGCTCTTCTATATTATTAACAACCCAGCGTTTTGTCAGGTTGTCAATCTAGATGGCATGGTGACCTGACAAGATACAAGTTCCGCTATAAGTTTATTAAGGGATCAGACAATCACTTGGCCAATGCATTAAGCAGGAATCCTTCCCATCTCCCAGATGCTAGTATGGATGCTGAGATTAACACACATACTATGATTCCAGATGAGGCTGTGGTGTCTTTTATACTGTCTCCAGCTACTACACTGGCTACCATGTCCCTAACTGAGGGTGCAGACCTGGACTTATATTCCAAAGTTAAGTTTCTGCAGCCCCTGTCCAAAGGTTAAGATAAAATATTGGAGCTAGCATGTGCAAACCCAGTAGGTCAGCCTCAGGGTTATCATAAGATAGGTCCTGTCCTATATCATCAAAGTTGCTTGTGGGTCCCAGAAGGAACTATTTGAGATGAAATCATGGAGACTCATCACACTTGTCCAACAGCAGGCCACCCAGGGAAAAACAAAACAGTAGAACTAATCCGCCGTCAGTTTTCCTAGAAAGTTTGACAGTGCAGGTGGCAGCTTTTATTTGCAATTGTCTGGTATGTGTTTGATCTAAGGCAAGCCGGAACAAGGCTACTGGTTTACTGGTTCCACTGCAGCCTGCTGCAGGACCCTGGACGTCTATGTTGGTGGATTTCATTGGTGAACTTCCCAATTCCAATGGGTTTAACACAGTCATGGTGGTGGTAGATTGCTTCATGAAAATGGTGCACTTTGTACCTTGCTCAACCACAATTACTTTGGTGGAAACAGCTAGGTTGTTTGTGAATAGAATCTTTTCCTTACATGGCATCCCAATGGAGATTGTGAGTAACCGCGTGACTCAATTCATTGCTCAGTTCTGGGAAGCTTTCACTGGGATTCTAGGTATCAAATTATGTTGTTCCACGGCTTTTCATCCCCAATCTAATGGACAAACAGAGAGGGTAAACCAAAGTTTGGAGTTCTACCTACGTTGCTAAACTAATGCACAATAAGATGACTGGTGTGATAATTTACCTATGGCAGAGCTCACATATAATAACGCCCCTCACACATCAACTCAAGTATTGCCATTCTATGCCAATGTGGGTTACAATCCTTCTTCTAATATGGATCCTTGTTTTGTTAGCAACATAGAAGCTGCAACTAATCAGGCTGCTGCATTGAAGCAGGTTCATCAAGAGCTCCAGGTTACCCTTGCTGCTGCTGTAACAACTTACAAGGAATATGCAGATTTCAAGCTCCAGGAAGGTCCAATCTACAGGCCAGGTGATCTAGTCATGGTTGATATATGCAATATGAAACTGAAGGTTCCCTGTTGTAAGTTAGGGCCTAAACAAGTTGGTCCCTTCAAAGTTGAACATCAAATTGGTCCCTCTGCCTATTGGCTGGATTTACCTCCTGCTTTCAAGATTTTCCACACCTTTCATGAATGTCTTCTTACTCCCTTTAAAGGTACAGAGGCTCCTTCTTCCCAACTCATTCTTGTGGAGGGAGAACCCAAGTATGATTTAAATTGTATTTTGGCTTTCCACAAGAATTGACAACACTTGGAATATTTAGTGTTGTGGATAGGTTATCCTGATTCTGAAAACTCCTGGATTCCCTGCTACAATTGTTCCAATTCCCCAGATCTGATTCATGAGTTCTACAAGCGCAATCCCATTGCTATTGGTCATCCCAAACTTACCTTGGCTGTGATGAAACTCCCACCTGCCCATAAGAATTTCTCCTTATCCCATCTCCTGGATGGGGGTATTATTCCCAGGGCTAAAGCAGAGGTAATGTCATGGTAGGTTCCATCATGCCAGGTATTATCTACCCAAGAAAAAGGCTCAAAAAGCTGAAAAACCTTTATCAAAATTGACCAAGTTAACGGATTTAAATCAAACAGTCAATAAAAATGGGTTATGGCTGCTCCAGTCTGTCAGCTGAAACTGGTTCCCCTTTTCAAATTGACATTGATAAATTGGCGTAATTTGAGGGTCACCCAATATGAGCTTGTCAATCAGCATGGTTGTCAGAAACTAGTCACACAAGGGTTCTTTGCAACCTGGACCAGATACTTACTTGACAATGTGAAAGGAATAGGAGGTCAAGACTCAGGTGGTATTGATTAGTCAACTTTTCTGATATATATTGAATATTTTTCACTGTTTCAACTCTAAGAGTTGAGTCCTCCCAAAATTTTACTCAATAAAAATCATTTATCCCAAGTTCTAATTTACTTTTTTAAAAAATGCATCCTGTGGTTGGGTTGTTACAATATATTCCATACAATCTAATTCTCAACAGAATCATTTCTGGAAGATGGGGGCCTGCAGTTGGAACTTTGTTGTTGGTGCCGCCCAATGTTAATTTTGTGCCAACCAATTTTGAAGCTCCTCCCCCCATTCTTGAAACTGAAAATTGTGTTGCCTCCTAATGTCCAGAATTATATTCTGAAGATTTGTTGATGTTGTCTCAGGCCATTTATCTTGGGCTACTTTGGTTAGGATTAATTTTTCTGCTTAATCCTAGTATTACAATTGGAAATTTCACAAAAAGATATTTGAAGCCACGTTGGTGGTTAATCATTAATTCTATGTGGATTTGGGTGGTAATTCCCCATCACTTAGAAACAGCTTCATACTATTCCACAATTTCTGTCACACATAGAGCTATCTTAGTGCCTCCCTTCCCTGGCAGCCCACATTACCTGCCAGGGTCACATCATCATCCAGCCCTGGTAGCCCACATTACCCACCAGGATGGCACACTTCCCACCCCTAGTAGCCAAATTCCCTACTGAGTGGAGACATCTAACTAGCCCACACTAGCCACTGTTTCCTGCTGGGCTATCACCTTCCTCACCCCTAGCAGCCAACATTCCCTGCTGGTTGAGGACACATAACCAGCCACCTAGCAGCCAATTTTCCCTGCTGGGCTGATCCATAGTTTGCCTTTAGTAGTCCTTTGTTACTTACTAAACAGGCCTTTCCTCTATTATTAGCCAATGTTCCCCACTAGGTTTCTCTATCTCAAAACCACTACACACTGTCAACTTTCAGAATAGATATTTTATTGTATCCAAATCAGTCCTTGCCTGCACAACAGCTTTTGTGTGGATTGTAACAGGACCAGTAAGGGCTTGAAAAATGTTTGGTCATACTCCATAAACAAATTTGAAGGGATTCTTTCCAGTTAATCTATCTGTTCACTGAGTGCAACATACAAGGAGTGCAATTTCTAGTTGTTTATGCCAATCCTCTGGTCTGCCAGCGGGAGTTTGGAAAGGGCATGCACTAGGCTACCATTCAGTTTCTCTAATCTGACATTGGCCTGAGGGTAATATGGTGTGATTAATGTGTGCTTGACCCAATTCTTGGTGAATTAAACGTTTTTATCTTCAGAGGTCAACTCATTGCCTACATTGGTGATCAATATTTCTGGCTTTTCAAACTTACTGATGATTTTTTCCCTATAAACTGCTGTATATCTTTGCCGGTGTGTGCTTTGACATCCTTTGCCACTGGCCAGCGGGTAGCAAAGTCAATGGCAGTAATGACTTATTTCTTGCCATTGTGTTTTCTTGGCATAAGACCCACAATGTCTAGGGCCCACAACTTGAAGGGTAGTTGGGTACTGATAAGCAGTACATATTTTGGTGGTGTGTCACTTTTGGAAAAATGTTTGTACATCAATATACAGGAATTATTTGATTGATGTGAGGTGTGCCAAGTTGGCCACTAGGCCTTGTGTTTAAAGAATTCATAGAGATTCCAGCTCTTGGTATGTCCTAGGTCTTGGTGATGATGTAGAAATGTTTCAACCCTCTGATGTGTGAGTATATAGGGAATAGCCTCTATATCTGTCATTTTACAATAAAGAGTTCTGTAGAAGTCTTTAAATAGGTACTCATTTTTTTATTAAAGTGTCTCTGATGATTTCAGTAGTGCCCAGGGGAGAACCTTCATCCTGATTCAAAGTACTATTAGGGGCCAGTCTGGGTCTAGCCTGTTCTGCCCTCTTGAAGCCATTATGTATAGTTGCAAGAGGGCATTGGCTGTGACTAGTTCCAGCCCCAGTTTATATTATATATTCATATTAAACCTGTCCAGAAACACTATCCAGTGGGCCTACTGTCTGTAGAGATTAGCCTGCATCTTGAAGTAGATATGTGATTTATGGTCAGTCAGGGATGTGGAATCTTCCTGTCTTTTCAGGTAGCAGCCCCACTTGACCAGGCAGTAGACAATGGCCAATAACTTCTTGTCATGTATTGGTCAGCGGCATTTGCCATTGGTTAGCTTGTAGGACTCATAGGATATCAACAGGAAGTATCCAGTGTCTGTATTGATGAAGAGCATACCTCCAATGGAGGCATTGGAGGCGTCATTTTCCATTTGATAATCACCATCTCTTATATGGATATTGTAGGGTAGGAGCAGCCACAAGTTTTTCTTTTAGACAGTGGAAGCAGAGATCTTGCTGTTGAGTCCATACAAACTTAAACTTGGCCCCTGTGAAGGCAGACAGTGGCACTGTGAGAATGAGGCAGTCCAGTATGAAACGTTGTATATAGGCTATCATGCCTAAGAAGATTCTGAGTTCTCTTTTATCTTTGGGTGGGGGTATCTTACAGATGGCCTGAATCTTCTGCGCATCTGGTTTGATACATTCTTTAGACACTATATACCCTAGGAAAGGAAGCTGTTCACAATAGAAAAGGCATTTAGATGGCTTAGAAAGGAGTTTGTGTTGTACTAGAGTTACAAATACTGCTTCCAGGTCTTTGTGGTATTGTTCAACAGTAGGACTGTAAACATTGATATCATCTAAGTATACCAGTGTGTGCTTGCCAATGTTTGATGCAAAAACTTCATTAATGAACATAAAAAAGGTCAACAGAGAGTTGGTCATCCTGAAGTTGAGCACAACACACTCATAAAAACTATACTTAGTTTGAAATGCATTTTTTGGATATCTTCCTCTTATGCAAATTTGGTTATACCCAGCAGTCAGTACAATCTTTGAGAGAACAGCTGTCCCATCTAGGGCATCAAAAAGGTCATTGATGAGTGGGAAAGCTAAAAATTCTTGATGGTGACCTTTTTAAATGTGTGTTAGTTGATGACTAGTATGAGGGACCCATACTTCTTTACTACAAAGACCACTGCAGCCCCAAGGGGAAATCACAAAGGTCAAATGAGCCTCTTTTCAAGGATCTTATTAAGGTAAGTAAAAAGTGCTTTGTCCTCATTGGATGTGAGCTGGTAAATAAGCTGTGCCTTGGGGACTGTAACTTTGATTTGAATATTGTGCTGTATGTGTTTCTTGGGTGACAGTCCTGGCAGAGACTCCTTAAAGATCTCTGGGTGTTCAGCAACAATCTTATGATCCTGGGGATAACAGTATCTTTCTGGTTCTTGAAATTTATGACATCATACTTGTAAAGTTGCTTCCCCCTTTAGCCTTAGATAGGACAATGTTCCCCTGCTGTACCCAGAAAACCCCTCAAATCCCTGCTAAACCCCTGAATATGCTAAATGTTTCAACACACACAATTGACAAGAGATTTATCTTAGCTTACCTCTCTCAGGTGGTATCTGTGACTCCCAGATTTTGGTTTCAACCTGGGAAGAATCCCTGATTGATTTGGATTGCTTGCTGGATTGGTTCTGTTCCCATTTAAAGCAATTGCAAGATAGCCAATCAGGGCGCACTTCTGCCAAATCAACAAAATCCAATTTAGCTGGTGTTAATGTCCCCATGAAGCATTCCTTAGGCAACAGCCAATCAGAGGTTAAACCAGAAATCAATGGAAAGATTTCCAATAACCCTGAATTGTCCCTCCAAAATTTCTCTCTTAGCTAATTAGATCTACCACCTGAGTCAAGTGACTCTTCAAACTCAAGCTCCTTTCCTTAAATCAAAACAGGGGACTTTGATCCCCTGCGTGCTCATCCTTTACTCAATAAAAGTTTGGAGTTCATTTCAAATAATTTTAAATCTTTGGGGCTCTTTTTTGATTCCTTCTATTTAAAATTATTAGTAATAGTATTCCTTTTATTTTACCTTTACCTTCCATGGGTTCCCTGCCATGTTCAAAGCCCCTAAAGTTAACCTTAGCATAAGTGTTAAGTGTTACACCATACACTTCCAAAGTCCTGGTTTGGACCTGGATATTTAGACTCAGAAGTTTAATATTTACCTATTTTAAGCTGAATTTTATTTTGATTTTGCTCTTGTTTTGAACCCAAAGTCAATAATCTTACTGTAACAGCCTTCAATTAACATATAATATTAAATTCAAGGCTCCCAGGTCCCTCTCCTCTTTTTCTGGTGTCAGAAAAATCCCCCTTTTGCTGGAACCAATTTTTCTCCTAGTTAACTCCCAAAAAGCCCACAATCCCCACTGCTGTTTCCAAAAAGACTGGTCCCAATTTTAAAGTATGTGGTTTTTACTCTATCCCCAGTTCTGCTTCTCATCTGGACTACTTCTCCTAACCTCTGGGGACAAATATCCTCCTCAGTGCATCAACTGGGCAACAATCCCTCTTGTCATGGTAGGTTTCATCATGTCAGGAATTATCTGGCAAAGTAGAAAGGCTCAAAAAGTCCGCAAACCTTTAACAAAATTGACCAAATTAACAGATTTGAATCAAACAGTCAATCAAAAATGGGTTACGGCTGCTCCAGTCTGCCAGCTGAAGCTGATTCCTCCTTGCAAATTGACATTGATAAATCAACATAATTGGAGGGTCACCTAATATGAGCTTGTTAATCAGCATGATTGTCAGAGATTGGTCACTCAAGGGTTCTTTGCAACTTGGACCAGATACTTACTTGAGAATGTAGAAGGAATAAGAGCCCAGGATCTAGGTGTTATTGCTTATTCAATTTTTGATATATATTGAATAATTTTCACTGTTTCAACTCTAAGAGTTGAGTCCTCCCAAAAATATACTCAGTAAAAATCAAATATCCCTTGGTCTAATTTAATTTTTAAAAATGCATCCTGTATTTGGATTGTTGCAATACATCCCCTACAATCTTCTTCTAAGCCAGATTATTACTGGAAGATGGGGCCCTGCAGTTGAAACTTTGTTGTTGGTACTGCCTAATGTTAATTTAATGCCTGCCAATCTTGGAGTGGTCCCCCCTGTCTTGGAAAATGAAATTTGTGCTGCATCTCAATGTCCAGAATTTTATTCTGAAGATTCTCTGATGCTTGCACAGGCTAAATACCTGGGGCTACTTTGGTTAGGATTAATTATTTTACTTAATCCTAGTATCTCATTTGGAAATTTCACAAAACAGTATTTAAAGCTGCGTTGGTGGTTAATCATTAACTCTATGTGGATTTGGGTGGTAACTCCCCACTATTTAGAGATATCTTCATAATATCCTGCAATTTCTGTCACATTACTCAACTCTTCTACATCTGAGTTTTTGGAAGCAGTTTGTCATGATTTTGTGTTTCTTTTCTCCTTCTCTGTTGAGATATCTGCATTTACTGTGTTTTTTTATCAGTTCTTTTCTGAGTTTTCAGTTTGGACTTTTCTTTACTTTGTGGTTTCCATCTCTGTTTGCAGTTGTTGAGACTGGGTCCTCTGTTTCCCATTTCTGCCGCGCTATGTCATTTTGGCGCCCAGATTATTTTCCTGCTCCACCTACTGATGAAATTTTGCGTGAAGTTTTGTCAGCTTTATAATTCTATTCTGGATCAAGCCTTAGTCACAAATCCCAAGTTTACCATGTGATGACAAAGGTTTCTGAGGATGCTTGTGAATGGTTGTTGTCCGCAGTGGAGCGCAATCCATGTGTTTTAACTGAAAGTGCATCTCTGTACCCCTTGTTAAAAAATTTGTGTGTATCTATTGAGGAGCTCAAAGTATATCATAATTTGTACGCCTTCTAACAGGGTATCACTCCGCTTTTGATATTTCTTCCTCAGTTTCTTGCCTACTGCTGTACAATTAATGTTCCTGAGGTTAATAAACTCTCAGCGTTGTGGTTAGCAGTTGACCAGACTGCCCAGGATCTGGCAGTTTGGGATTCCCTGTTAACCACAACTGAGGCCCTGGTAAGCCAAATCCTTTCTCTGGTCTCAAATATGTCAGTTTCAAACAAGGTTTGATGGAAGTCAAAGCCAAACCCGCTGTGTGCTCCTGGTTTTCTGGGACTTGTTCTGCGGTAGCGTCTTCCGGCCAGAGTCAAGATTGCTCTCCCTGTGGTTCTTTCTAGTTTCAATTGGTATTTTGAACAAACCGGCAAGGTGAATGAAATGCCAGTAGTGTCTGCCCCTGTCAGGATTGACAATTCTTCCTCTCTGGAAACCCAGGCCCAGGAGCAGGAATCAAACCCTGACCCTGGATTCCTTTGGGCTGCTGGGCCTGTGGATTGCGGGACCTCCTGCCTGCGTTTTTCTGGGATTGAGCCCCCCAAAACTGATACCAAGATTGTTGACCCATGCAGTAAAAAGAGCCAAACTAAAGAAATCATTGCACCAAATGAAAGATTAATCACAGCGCCTAATGGAGGTACTGATTTGGCAACTATTAGCTTCATAAACTTGAAGTCTACACCAGCAACCAATCAAGAGCCAACCCAGGAAAGAGGCACAGGCCTGCAACCCAGTCCCATGACCTTGACACTAAAGCAAGATAATCAGGTATCCAAATTGAGATTATTGACCAATGAAAGAACTCCTGGGCCAAGTGCCATTTTTCTGCCTTTGGACCCAAGCACCCAGTTCCCCCGCCCTGGCCTTCCCAATGCCCTGATGAACCCCCCATGGAAAATGTTAAGTTTAGAGGGGGGTACTGTATATACCCAAGGTCCCCACACTCCAAACTTATTGCCATTTTTGAATAAAGATTATGTTAATTTGGCTCATACAGCTATTGCCTTATTTTGTATTTGCTGTCTACCAATTCAGTTCAAGATCTCTTGGCCCTCCTGCCCCACTGCCCGCTGTTTTCTGTCCTCCTGGTGTTCCCTTTGGACCTGTCCATTTTACCAACTACCCTCTGAAGTCTGAATACAAGGAATAAACCCCAGAAAAGATACTCAAACTCAATCCCCTGGCCTGCATACAATCTGCAGTTAGATACAATCAACAAGGCCTGTGGATATTTTCAACACCCAAGTTGTTCAGAGGGGAATTCAACTATCTCCCTGCTTACAACCTGTCCATGGAAACACCAGTGACCCCAAAACCTATGCCTCTTCTTTGCCCAACCTCCCAACCAACCATTCTGGCCAGCTGTTTGGGATTATGTACATCACCCTCACAGGGGTGATTGACACTATAATCCCAGCTGCCGCTTGTGGTCTTGGGTGGGGAAGTCTTCCTCCTACCCTTTAAAGTTAGCTCCCCTCTTGTGGTGGGCATTGTCCGCAAAAAACCCAGCCCAAGCTACCCCTGTAAACAACGGGCTGGCCGCCCAAGACTAGATCCCTGACAGCCTCCAAGAGTTCATTGGCTATGCTTCAGCATGTTGTTCCTGCAAAGCCTTTGGTAGTCAAACCCAAGAGTCGCCCCTTGTTCTAATTGATTGTGATCATCCTGTTCTTCCTGCTGCTGTCCAAGAAATAATTGAGTGATACTTGCAGGTTCACTCTTCCTCCTTATCTGCTGTCTGTACTACCAAAGAGAAGCAGGATCCTGCCAAGATTGCACCATTTGCTACAAATAAATCTACTTCTTGTTACTTCTTGTTTTGTGGTAGCATTGATAACAGTCAAACTATATATTACTCATTCTGTTGAATACAGGTTCTTCTGAGAACTTTATGAGTGTCAAAACCACAGACTTTCTACAACTCAAGTGTCAACCTGGTATGCTTATTAGAGGTAGAAACTTTCAAACGTTTCCCTCTTTCCAGCTTAAAAAGCAGGTGATGTTTATAGTTGTTGGCCAGTCTTTTACTGCAAGGCTCTCCATTTGTTTTACCCTGATTGTGATAAACCACATGTTTGGTGGTTTGCAGGCAGGGATAATGTTGGCCAATAAAAAGTTTGGTTGTTTGTTGAAGGTGAGCCTAGTAGGTAACATAAGGCTACTAGGGTAAGTAAGGCCTGGCTGTTAGGTAAAAAAGGAAAACCAGAGACAGATGTTGCCTTCACCCAGCAGAAGATATTGGCTGTTTTGGGCTATAATTCTTCACCTAGCAGGGAACTGTGGCTGCGGAAGGGTGAAGACTGAGATAGCTAGCAGGGAACTTTGTCTGTCTGGGGGGAGAAGGATTTGGACCCCTGGCAGGTAACGTGGGCTGCCAGGGAGGGGAAGAGCTTTGAGAGCTCTACGTACCCTAATACACTTACAGGAGGTCTGTGAGCAAGCACTCTATCTAACAGACTGGTAGGGTGTCCTCATTTATACCCCTATGGGAGCTTTGGGGAACCCAAAGTGAGCATTGGAGGGTATAGACTTGCTCAGAGGTGTCACCAAGGCGGCTTGCTTTGGGAAGCAAGCTGAAGAATTTGGTGTGATCAGGCCTCTGGGAAGTAGAGCTGATTACTCTGCAACTGAAAGCCCAGACTTAATCACCTGGGTGAGTAAAGACAACACATAGACATTGATCTATGGTTGAATGGCCTAAGTGGATTGCTCTTGCGAGGGCCCAGTCAAACGCCAGTTCAATGTAGACTCATGCCTGGGTCTACAAGTTCTGTTAATGGGGACTGAGATAAAGAACCAAGGTGGTTCACACAATTAACAGAGAATAAATGCAAGAGGGACTGTTTGATCACAGCTAATGCTAGTTGAAAGACTGTTGACTCATATTGAACTGTGGGAACCATTATGGTTCAGTGTTCAGAGGGAACTAAGGAGGTTCCTAGTGAGGATTTGTTGAGGAACTGGTTGAGGATAAGCTAAAGGACCAGAATATTATGATGCAGGACTAGCTGATCATGATACAGCAGCTGGCTGAAGTATCAGAAGATGATGATGAAGAACTGGTGGTCCAGAGAAATGAGCCAAGATTTTGCCAAATTGATTTGCCAAGGTAGTAAAATATGGGATGTTTTGCCTTGGTTTAGTATTAAAATCAAGAAGGAATGTGGATAGAAGTGTGGGTAAGATATTTATTTATTGAGTTCCTAGGATAGATGAAGGTATGTTGCTATGAGAGCTGGATACAAAGATGTTTTGGTGGGAAGTTTTCCTTGGATTTTACAATATTTGTAAATATATGGGGAAGACTTTGAAGAGGTCCAAAAAGAACAATCCAAATAGTATTATACTATTTAAATGGGTTTAGATTGAATGCAGGAAGAAATGGTAAAGGAATAATGGACTGGGTAATGCTTTGGTGCGCAAAGAGTTGTCAATTTGAGCAGATTGAGCTGTGGAAATTATTTTCATAGTTGGATCCTAGTGGAGCTTCATAAATGGTCTATTTCCGCGCTCTACATTCATTGGTTGAGTTCTGGCAGGTTTCTGATGAAAATGATTGCTTGGAAGCCAAAAGCTTAAAGTATAATCAAGGAAATAGTGAATTAAATACTTTAAGCTTTTGAGAAAGTAAGTATGGAAGCTTAAGTTATCATAGGAAAAGGTGAGCGGCAATGGTTTAAGCTTATGAAGAAAGCATTTTTGAAGGCAGAACCGTTGGGAAAAGAACACTATAAGAAGGTGGCTGGCTGGAAAGTTATGGGGTCTTTTGATGGTTTTTTGGAGGTCTTTCTGGGTCTTTGACATGATATTTCTGAGGCTTTCTGAGTGTCTGCCAAGAGGTTTTGGAAGCCTTTTGATCACCAGCAGGAGCTTGGTTGGACTGATTTAACCCAAGATAACGGAGCAGGAGCCCAAGAATAAGAAGCTGGATCCTAAGCGCGGCACCAGAGTCCAAGTTTAAGGAGCAGGCGTCCAAGTCTAAGGAGCAGACGTCCAAGTCTAAGGAGCAGACGTCCAAGACTAAAATGCAGGAGTCCAAGACCAAGTACAAGGAGTCCAAGATATTGTTGGAGGACTCCAAGTATTGGAAAATCCATATTGTTTCCTTGACCCCCCAGGCCATATACCACAAGGTTTCTAAGGGGATCTTCCTTCTGAGAGTGAATAAAAGCCCATTTTGACCCATGTACATATTTCTGATATACATTTCCCCTTACTAGAGAATGACAAACCCTTCCAGCTGGTCCCTGGCTACAATCCAGGACATTCTTGGGGACTGGTGGACAGGAACCCCACACTGATTTATCCTATTATTTTGGGGGTGGGTTGGTGGCAAGACCATAATGTATTGACCTTGCCAAAAGAAAATGAGCTGCAAGTGAAACACTCTTTGTGCATATCTATATGTGTTCCGTTGTTAGGTATGTCTGAATTAGAGCTGTCTTCTCAGACCATTCAATTGGTTCCTGTTTCTGTCCTTGCAAGTTCAGATTTACCAGTATGTCTGAACCCCTGGTCTGCAGCGTTTGACGCTACTAGGGGCAAGGTCCTTCCCAAGCACATTCAGTTTGACTTTGACTTTGAATTTAAAGTTACTGTTGATATGATTCATATTGCATCTCCTATTTACCCTTTAACATTAAAGGAAGACGCATGTTTAGAGGAGTGGACTTGAGATATGTTGGCAAAGGAATACATTTTCAAGAAGGCTTTGTCAATCTGCTCCCATTGTTGTTTGTCAAAAGTCTGATGGGACTCTTTGTCCTTGCATTGACTACAGGAATTTGAATAACATTACAATTTCTGATCTCTATCCCTTACCTCTTGAAGCTCAGATTTCTTGGTGCGTTGAGAAGGCAAAGATATTCTTAAAACTTGATATGTTGAATGCCTTCAATCAAATAAGAATTGCAGAAGGAATGGAATGGTTAACATCATTCAGAACCAAGAAGGGCATCTTCCATTCCATGTAATGCCTTTTGGGTTGAAGAATGCTCCGGCTTGCTTTCAGCAGTTAATTGATTTGGTCTTGGGGGAACTCCTAGGTGTATCTGCCATTGCTTATATAGACAATATCTTAGTATTCTCTCCAGATGAGGAGTTGCATAAGGCCCACCTGTTGGTAGTGATAGAGCAAATTCTCCAGGCCAACTTGATCATTAAAAGAATTAAATGTGAATTCTTTAAATGTAAGGTTATCTTTCTGGGTAACATTATCTTTGAGGATGACCACACCATTGCTCCTGACAAGGAAGCTGCAGTCTGAGAGTATGATACGCCTGTGATAGTATCCCAACTTTTTAGTTTTAGGGTACTTGTATGTTCTTGAAGAAATTCACCCCTCACTTTTCCAAAGTGGTTGCCCCTTTATATTCAGCTAGCAGGAAGACGATGCTGGTCTGGACGCCTGAGTGAGCAGATGCATTTGCAGCAGTCAAGGTACTTTTTTTATCCTACCCAGTGTTAAGACATGTGGATCCTGAGCTGCCTTTTGTGGTTTCCACAGATGATTTGAAATATGCTGTGGCTAGTGTGTTGTTGCAGACCGCTGATGATGAGATATTGAGACCTGTAAGGTATTTCTCTTGGTAAAATGGAGGCTTGAGAACGCAATTACATGATTTACAACAAGTAATTGTTGGCAGTCATGGAATTGTTAAAGCATTGGCACCACCATCTCATGTCGGTGTGCCACCCATTTGTAGTAAGAACCAACCACAAAAGCTCTTCTGTACTATCAATAACCCAGGGTTTTTTAGGTCGCCAATCCAGATGGCATGGTGATTTAACAAGATACAAGTTCTGCTACAAGTTCATTAAGGGTTTGGAAAATCACCTGGCAGATGCGTTGAGTAGAAATCCTTCTCATCTCTCAGATGCTGGTATGGACACTGAGTTTAACACGCACACAATGATTCCAGACAAGGCTGTGGTTCCTTTTGTATTACCTCTGCTGGCTATGCTTGCTACCATGTCCTTGACCAAAAGCGCAGACTTAGGCCTATATTCCAAAGTCAAGTTTTTGCAGCCCCTGTCCAAAGGTTATGATAGGTTACTGGAACTAGCATGTGATCATCCAGTTGGCCAGCTGCAGGGTTATCACAAGTTAGGGTAAAGTCTATATCATCAAGGTTGCTTGTGGGTCCCAGAGGGAACTATTTGGGATAAAATCACAGAGGCCAATCACACCTGCCCCACGGTAGGCCACCCAGGGAAGAATAAAATGGTGGAGTTAATTTGCCAGCAGTTTTCTTGGAAAGGTTTGACAGTACAGGTGGCGGCTTATGTTTGAGACTGTCTGTTATGTGTTTGATCCAATGCAAGCAGAAACAATACAACTGGTTTGCTGGTTCTTATGCAGCCAGCTGAAGGATCATGGATGTAAGTGTCAGTAGACTTTATTGGATATCCAAATTCTAATGGGCTTAGTGCTATCATGGTAGTGATTGATTGCTTTGCAAAAATGGTACGTTTTTTTCCCTGCTCAACCACAATTACTTCAGTTGATTCAGCTTGATTGTTTGTGAATAGAATATTCTCCTTACATGGCATCCCAATGGAGATTGTGAGTGACCGCAGGCCCCAATTCATTGCTCAGTTCTGGGAAGCTTTTACTGGAATTATAGGTATCAAATTATGTTGTTCCACAGATTTCCACCCCCAATCTGATGGACAAACAGGGAAGGTAAACCAAAGCTTGGAGGTCTATCTACGCTGCTACACAAATGCAAGACAAGATGATTGGTGTGATAACCTACCCATGGCAGAGTTCACATATAATAATGCTCCACACACGTCAACTCAGGTTTTGCCATTCTATTCCAATGTAGGCTACAACCCTTCATCTAACATGGGTCCCTGCTTAGTTAGCAACATGGAAGCTGCAACTGATCAAACCACTGCATTGAAGTGGGTCCATCAAAAGCTCCAGGTTACACTTGCTGCTGCCATGACAACTTACAAGGAATATGCAGATTGCAAGCTCCAGGAAGGTCCAACCTACAGGCCAGGTGATCTAATCATGGTTTATGCTTGCAATATGAAACTGAAGGTCCCTGTTGCAAATTAGGTCCCAAGCAAGTTGATCCCTTCAAGGTTGAACGTCAAATTGGTCTCTCTGCATATCAGCTGGATTTACCCCTGGCCTTCAAGATTTTTCACACCTTTCATGAATGCCTTCTGACTCCCTTTAAGGGTACAGAACTCCTTCTTCCCAACCCATTCTTGTGGAAGGTGAACCTGAGTATGAGTTAAATTGTATTTTGGCTTTGCGTAAGAATTGACACCGCTTGGAATATTTGGTGTCATGGAAGGGTTATCCTGATTCCAAAAACTTGTGGGTTCCCCACTATGATTGTTCCAATTCCCCAGACCTGGTTCAAGAGTTTTACAAGTGAAATCCCACTGCTGTTGGCCACCCCAAGCTCACCTTAGCTGCAATGAAACTCCTGCCTGCCCACAAGAACTTCTCCTTATCCCATCTCCCAGATGATGGTATTGTGCCCAGGGCTAAAGCAGAGGGTAATTTCAAAGTAGGTTCTATCATGCTGGGAATTATCTGGCCAAGTAGAAAGGCTCAAAAAGTCCACAAACCTTTAACAAAATTGGCTAATTTTTACGGATTTAAATCAAACAGCAAATCAAAAATGGGTTACAGCTGCTCCAGTCTGCCATCTGAAACCAATTCCTTCTTGCAAATTGACATTGATAAATTGATGTAATTTGAGGGTCACCCAATATGAGCTTGTTAATCAGCATTTTTGTCAGAAATTGATCACTCAAGGATTCTTTGCAACTTGGACCAGATATTTACTTGACAATGTAGAAGAAATAGTAGCCCAGGATCTAGGTGGTATTGCTTAGTCAATTTTTGATATATATTGAATAATTTTCACTGTTTCAACTCTAAGAGTTGAGTCATCCCAAAAATTTACTCAGTAAAAATCAAATATCCCTTGGTCTAATTTACTTTTAAAAATGTATCCTGTAGTTGGATTGTTGTGCTATATTCCCTACAATCTTATTATGGGCCAGATTATTACTGGAAAATGGGGCCCTGCAGTTGGAACTATGTTGTTGGCTCCTCCTAATATTAATTTAATGCCTACTGATCTTGGAGTGGTCCCCCCTGTCTTGGAAAATAAAAATTGTGCTGCATCTCAATGTCCAGAATTTTATTCTGAAGATTCTCTGATGCTTGCACAGGCTATTTACCTGGGGCTACTTTAGTTAGGATTAATTATTTTACTTAATCCTAGTATCTCATTTGGAAATTTCACAAAACAGTGTTTAAAGCTGCGTTGGTGGTTAATCATTAACTCTATGTGGATTTGGGTGGCAATTACCCACCATTTAGAGACAGCTTCATACTATCCTGCAATTTCTGTACACCTCTCACCTTCTGTGTCTTGTAGAAGATCTCCCCAGCAGGGCGCAGGATCTCCTTATCTCTGGTGATTACTTGGTGATAAGTCTCACTTGTGTCAATTTGGACCTATTCCTTCTTTACCTGCCCCCAGAGCTGTACATGGAGAGAATCCCCTTGTGCTTGCACCCTCTGTAGAGTACCCCCAACCCATTTCTTGGACTGCATCTGCGCCGCAGGGCCACTGCACTCAGCATCTCCTCTGGCTGCTTGCTGGAATGGCCCTGATGGTATTTAATTCCTACTTCCCGCAACTGTCCTCCCTATCTTCTCTCTGGACTCCTGTTCAAGCAGCTATACTAGTATTGCACTGGATGGCATCCTGGTTGATTTCCCCCCTAGAATGGGAGCCAAACTTAGTTAGTTTATCCCCCCTCTTTTACAATTTTCTTGTCGTGTTGAGGAGTCTAGTTTGTCTCCAGTTCATAATATCATCATTTGAGCCTTTATTATGTATAAGAATGATAATTTCATGTTCTTTATCATGAATTTGTAGTCTGTTTTTAGTGCTGTGCTGCACATTACAGTTGCTCTGTGTGTATTGTTTAAAATTAATGTCTTAGAAAAATTGATCAAAATATTACCTAAATGCAAAGCTCTTGGCCCTGAAAGCCCATTTTATGAATTCTGTCAGGAACTCCCTGATACACCTTTTTTATAAAATAACTATGTGAGTTAAAATGTTTCTCACAATCACAATGCTAGTTTGATGCTTTCTCTAGCTGCTCTAGACACCAAGTTACAGCTTTTTATAGTTTGATACCAGCCAATTTTTTACCAGTGCAAAATGGTAAAATATTGGAGCCTGACTCAAGAAATGGTGTGAATCTAAATTTGAACATAACTTTTAAACCATAGATTGAGTTTGGACTTCTAAAGAAGCATTTTGAAGCCAAACACCAGGAAAATAGATCTGGGCTATTTTTAAACAAACTACATATTCAAAGCCAGATGTACAGATTTAAAAAAACATGGTTAATGCTTTTCAGAAGATGCCCCAAAATCCCAGACTGATGCCACCATCAGAGTCCCTAAGACCTTCTAGAAAATAAAGTGTTGAAACAACAGGGTCAGCCCCCAGAAAGTTTCTAACTAAGCGGCTTTGCGTCCCACTTTGACTTCCCAGTGAGCTGTAACCAAATTCAGAAGTCAACTCAGATTTCCAGAAACAGTAACATGAGCAAATGATGATCTCATATAGTGGATGCCTCAATTTAACGCTTGGCTCACTACCAGGATCAAGCCACCTCTAACCATCTAACCAAGTGATCAACATAATCATGTTTCTAATATCCATGATTCCCTCAAACTATATAAGTCATATCTCCCAATAAAAAAATTATCTAGTCCCCAATATTTCCCCCTTGGAGCTCTGCTAAAACAGCATAGCTACAACACAAGTAGCCTCAAGAGTTAACATCATCTTGGGGCCTGTGGTGCTCCTGCTCCTAGGAGGTCACCAAGGTGTGTCCTGGGTCAAAGTCTGGGACCAGCTGGGTTAGGGTTGTCATCCTCAGAGATATTTGTTCTATGGAAAGGACATGCCCCCAATCATTATTGGAAACTAATAACTAAGGGAAAACATATTTCACAGCAATTCATGTGCTGCTAAAGCATCTTCATCATCTAGGGGGCTGTTTGTATGATAATCTTCAGTAAAACAATATCCCAGATCTCAAGGTTATTTGTACTGCTTTACTCATTTCTCAGCCAGGAGTTTTCCATGAGTGAACAGACTAATATTATTCATCTTCTGATCCTCTTAACCAACTTCATAATCATTATCACTAAGAAAGCTCCATGTCACAAGAAGGGAGAATAGGGGTCAATATATTCTTTATTAACAGAAGAAAGATCCCTTTGGGAACCTTCTTATTTGTCACCAGTTTGGAGTCATTTCAAACAGCTAATCCTTCAAAAAGGACTTCTTAACTCTCTAGAAGACATCTGGTTACTACAAACCAACCAGACATGTAGCCATTAAGATGCAGATACAGCGCCCAACCAAGATCCTGCTTGCAACCAAAAGATTCCCAAAAGACCTCCAAAAGACCCTGTAACTTCCCAGATATCCTCCTTTTTATAGTGTCCTTTTCCTAACAGTTCCGCCTTTAGAATGGCTTTCTTCAAAAGCTTAAACCATTGCTGTTCACTTTTTTCTATAATAACTTAAGCTCACAAACTTACTTTCTCAAAAGCTTAAAGTATTGATTCCCTATTTTCTTATCTATAATTTAAGCTTTTGGCTTCCAACAAATCATATTCATCAGAAAACATGCTAGAACTCAACCAATGATTGTAGAGTGCAAAACTAGATTATTTATGAAGTTCCACCACAATCCAACTAGGAAATCCATTTCTATTGCTCAAACTTCTCAAAGTGTCAACTCTTCATACACCAAAAGTGTTAAGTGGTATAATGATCCAGCACCAGTCTTCTCTGTATTCAACCTTAACAAATTTAAATAGTAGAATACTATTTAAATTTTTCTTTTGATCCTCTTCAATGTTTTCCCCATATATTTACTAATATATTAAAGTCAAAGGGAAATGTCCCACCAAAACAGCTTTGTATCCAGCTCTCATAGCAACATACCTTTATCTATCCTAGAAAATTAATAAATAAAACTCTTATCCACAATTTCATCAAGATTCTTTCTTGATTTTACTATCAAAGCAAAACATTACACCTCTTTTCACCTTGGCAAATCAATTTGGCAAAAACCTTGGCACATTTCTTTTGACCACTAGTCCTTCTGTTCCTTCTGAAAGTTCTTTTTTGTTATCTTTCACTCCTTCTTCAAGTCCTTTTTTGACATCTTCCAGTCTTTCTAAAATTTCTTCTCTGACATCTTCCACTTCATCTACAATTCCTTCTCTGTTGTCTTCTACTCCTTCTGCAAGTCCTTCTCGTTCATCTTCTAGCCCTTCTGCACTATGAACCACAAAGTTTCTGTCCTTTTCTATGAACCATCAAGGTCCTGTACTTCTCTGAATACCCCATTACTAGCACCACATACTTAGGCAATAAGTCTAAAAGTGAATTAGTTTTTTGACTGGGTTCCCATAAGTGACCATCACTATAGGTCATAAACCACAGACAATCCTCATGTCTGTGCAGTTGTTTTTACTCACTCAAGTGGTTAGTTTGAGCTTTCAGTTGCAAATTAACCAACTTTACTTACCAGAAGCCTGATCATACGAGATTCTGCAGCTTTTCCCCAGGCAGCTACCTTGATAGCATCACTGAGCATATCCATGCCTCTCTGGTGGCTTCAAGACCTCTTCAAAGCCTACAGGAAGACACAGACAAGGAAATCTTACCCATCTGTTAGGTAAAGTTCCCCACTTGCAGACTTTCTGCAAGTGGACAAAGGATCTTAAATCTACCTCAGCCTATTCTTTTCAAGTGGCCATAAGTTACCTACTAGGTTGAAGCACCCTTCCTTCCTTCCTAATAGCAATATATTACCTACTAGGATGAAGAGCCACTTTTTCTCAGTAGCCATAAGTTAACTACTAGGTTGAGACATCATCCTTCCCTGGTAGTCATAAGTTACCTACCAGGTTAGGGCTTCAGCCAGCTCTAGCAGCCATCAGTTACCTATGTCACAACATCTACAATTACTCCCTCTCAGGAAACTAATTACCAGAGTGACCTGCCGAATGATTCCCCAACTAATTTTTAAGTCAATAGCACTATTATCACTTGACCATCAATTACAGGGATCAATCAATCTGAATCCTAAGAGGAACAATACTTGGATAAATTCTCAATACCTAAAAGAAACAATTACTTAGATAAGCCCCATGACTACCATGACATACATGGACAGTATGTGGCTTCCCATGATACTATATAATACTCTAAACTCATATTAAATAAGTATCATTATCTTCTTAACTTTCCCTCTTATTATTTTTTATATACTTCCCAGAATTATATACTCAACTGTGGTAGCACAGGTAGGTTATTCACACCTACAAAAAATAAAGGGAAATTCCTCCAAAGAAAAGAACCCAGCAGATGGCACTCCTCACAGGCTGGAGACAATATGAATAAGATCAGGGCGTCCCAGCAGGGTTTGTTGTCTTCAACAATGTCCTTGTACCAACCAAATAGTACAACTTATTCAGCACACATGGAATCCTGAAACCACCTCTGATTTCCAAAATACCCAACATTGTATTTCAATGCCTGCACTCATTAGAAATTGGAACATAATCAGGACTACGCCAAGAAAATTCTAACCTCTGGATTCAAAGCAACAAAACAATTTTACACAACTAGGCTACCCCCAAAAATTCTGGGCCAGTGAAATTGCTCTATGTGTTAGCAGGGCTGCCTCACACTTTATAAGCAAATGGTTTGACCAACACTCTGATCATAACAAAGACTGGGACATGTTCAAAGCTGCCTTCCTGGAGAAATTTGCCATAAAAGACTCCAATGTGGTGATCATGACAGAACTCAGAACTTTCAGAATGACAGGAATCATTGATTAGTACATTGCAGCCTATGAAGATGTACATGACCAAGATCATGAAACCATCAACTCAGATGAGGCTGGACCACAACTGAACTTCTATAATGGCCTCCCCACGCAAATTAGACATCAGTTAGACATGAGCTGCTTCAAGAACTTCAAGACGTATTTTTGAAAGGAAGACAAGCTGCACAAAAATATGATGACCCTAACGCAGCAAAAAAAACAAAAAAAAGTCCCACAGCAAAGAAGGACCCTTGACCTAACAAGCAGAACAACCAAGTTAATAACTCCCATCCTCAAGGCAGAAATTTTACCTCTCAAGTAAATCAACTGAATACTGATAAAACCACTGATGGAAAAGCTCAGGAGAGTGCTTAGGCAAACTGTCCTCCCCACTTTGCAAGACTTGTACAGGGACCAAGACATGGACTCAATCACCATAATCCAAGTAACCTCCAACAACCCTCTACTGTTTGCTGCCTAAACTGGAAATAAACTCCTCACTTATCCTTTCTTGCTTTTGTAGGTATTGTTGTAAATTTTGCCATTAATGCTATTTTGATATGGCATTTGAATAGTGATATGTGCAAAGATTTGGTTGGTTTTGCTTTTGACTTCAAAAATTCCTTGCCTTCCGTAAATGGGTATTTTCCAATGTCCACCTATTCCGGAATACCATACCTGCCCTTGTCTGATCCTGGTATGAACTCATCCCAACATGACCCCCTCAACTACTCTGTCTACCTAATGAGTGATCATCAACCCTTGTCTACTATTTAAGTAGAATCATTTCTCTTAATAAAGACAAGTTTATCCACACTTGTGTTGGCTTTGATATTATTCAAGCCTTTTCCTTTCCTTTTTTCTAAAAGGAATTCCTCGTTTTTTATTCCAGGAAATTAAGGTACATGCCCTTAATTTTGCCCTGAAGGCTAACAAAGGGCTAGCTTTGAACCTCAAATATTTTTTATAAAGATTTCCTGCCATTTCCTCCTGTATGTTGTCCCCAGGAGCCAAATACAACAAAATGCTGCTCACTACAGGAGCTGCAAGCCCCTTTGTTACTCTGATCCCACACACATTCTCTGGTCCTTCCTCCTTTGTTTCTGCAGTACCCAAACAACCTAAAGTTTCTAGTCCTCCTCTAGAAGAAGATATCACCTTTACCCCCTCAACTCCTATGATAATAGTGTTGTCTCCTAGGCTTGCTTGGTCCCCTCTTCCAGCTTTCTCTCAATTATGAGCAAGCTTGTGCTGTTGCACGCTCCCTCCTCCACACAGGCACTGTAGCAATACATAACATTCCTGGTCTCTGTCATGGCTATACCTCTGAGGACCTGTACTCCTTCTTACTGGATTTTGGCCTCCCCCTGCGTTGATGGAGTCTATGGAGACTATTGATGTGTTAGTTAATCAGTTTATCCAACCCATCTTAGTTCATCATCTATTTGCGCTGGGATCTCAGAACCAGATTCTGACTGCTGTAGCCACTGCTGTCTCAAACAACCATGCACAAAATATGGCCTATCAAAAATGGTCCCATAGCCTCTTTGCTTGTATTTCAGATAACCAGCACAACTTTCTGGCTTCTCATAAATACTTAACCTTATCCTTGAACTCTCTTTGCTCCCTGCTCCCTGGATATATCAAGGATCAATTGTACAAACTGGATGATCACCAAGCTACGTGGTGTGGAAAGATAGAAGTGGCTCTTCTAAATTATTGTCAGGATTTTGAGACTTTAGTTAACAAGCTCAATCATTTTTTAGAGCATGTTAATTCCCAACTTGAGTTGGTTGGGACCCACGTTGATAATTGGGTTCAATATCTGCAACAACAATATGACTTAGATAATGCAACACTAGACAAAACCTGAGCCAAGTTCAAGACTATGTAGACAATAGAGTAGCCTCAATTAAATCAACTCCTCCTGCTCCTTTAGTTGAGGTCCTGTCTGCCTTTGAAGCTAAGGTATAGGGAGCCATAGCTGAGCTTAAAGCCACTACACAATGCCAATCTTCTGTTCCAAACCCTCCACTAGTAAAGCCTACGCCCAACCCTTGCATTGCCTTGCTAACCAACCAAGTAGCTACCTTGCAAGGAGAGAATGAATATTTAAAACAACACCTCTTTAACCCTGATGTCTTTTCCTCCAACTCTGAAGGCAAATGGGAGGCTGAGATCACTGGTACTCCTACCCCTAGCAATCATGGATGCTGCCCTGGCTTGGAAGGCCAACCCCCTGTCAACTGTGCCCTTGCCCTGGATCAGCTAGTGGAAGTAACAAATGACATTGCAGATAGGCAAGACGCTCTGAAAAGGGAGGTAAAGAACCTCTCTTGCTTGACATAGACAATAAATGTACATGTTACTCCTTTGGCTGCTCAAGCAACTTCCCTGGCCACTTGTATCAATGGGATTTCTGGGATTATAGCAGTGCAACAGATAAAGATTAATGAATTTGGGGCTGCTGCCTCTACTGCCAAGGATATCAGTGGACAAAACAGCTCTAGACTGGACACCATGGAAGAGAGCCTTTGATTTCTCTGGGCTAGACAAACTTCTGCAGAATCTGAGTTTGAAGGAAACCCTCATATCAATGTTCTTAATCAGGGTGATAACAGCCGGTCCACCTTGTTGTCCATTGATCTCAGTTATAAGCCCACTTTCAAGAAGAGCTTTGATCCTAAGACCTCTACCATTGCTGCCTTCTTGACTATCTACAAAACTGCAATGCAAAGGACCACAGATGATCTTAATAAAGAACACATCCTTACCTGTCTGCATCCCACTTTCCAAGAAGTTGTTGTCCCCAAACTCCCTTCTATTGTCACTTGGGAGGACATGAAACGCCTCCTGATCAAAGAATTTGGAGGTGACCTCATCTTGGAGGTCAAGAAGGATGCATTTATGTACATTGCCTTCAAATTTAAAAGGAGATTGGCTGAGTTTTCTAACAGCTTCTATATTTAAGGTCAACAATTCATCAGCAGTTAACAATTGACTCCCCATGAAGCGTATACAACATGCTCCAATGTGTTGAAAGTGAATCAGCTCTCATGTTTACACTTTAAAGCACTTAAGAAATCTCTCATGCCCATGAAGAGCATCAAGACCCTCCTTCAATATATTCATTTAACACATGGAGGAACTTTGATCAGCAAGAATAAGGCCAATAGCGCTGATATTACTTCTTGCACCCCCGCATCATGATTCTTGGCTCTAATGGACAACCCAAGTAACAAGGTTATCACAATTGTGGTCAGATTAGACACCACTTGCAAACCTGCACCAACCCTGTGTAAAGGTATGTGACCCCAAAGAACAGGCAGGAAAAGAGAGGTCAGCTTGGAGGCAGAGACGCTCTCTGTTGACCAGTCTCCCTTGTCTCTTCCCAATTCTCCCTCTGACAAAGAATCTTCTCCTTTGTCTGGCCCAAATATCCTCCACCTTTTCCATATTCTTTTGAGCAACTCTGAGCCCAAAGATTCTGACTGAAATGAATCAGATAGTTATGGCTACTCAGTGCTGGCTGTCCATGAGACTGTGTTAGTCCTCTACAAAATTTGCTCAGGAAAGACCACAGTTACAGCTTGTCCACCTCCAGATGAAGATAAGACCATGGTGACTCGCCCTTACTTAGCTCAAGCTCATCAACCCCCCATCCTAGTGGACTCCTCAGAAGAAGTTGCTGAGCTGGCTGAGGCCCTCTTCCAAACTTTTACCGTATTCCTCCCTTTTCAAACTGTATACAAAGAAATTCCTGCCTTGGAGTGCATGCTGAAAAAGTGGGAGAAGGAACTGGAAGCAGCGCAAGATGTCTTGGCTGTCTTGCCACCCTTTGGCAAAGATACCACCCGCTTAGAAGTATTCATCCAGAAGGTTAAAATTAAGGCTGTCCTGGAAACAGGTTCTCCTGTCAACGTTGTATCCTCCAAGTTGATAAAGAAGCTCAAGCTGGATCCTGATCTCAACTACACTCAGTATTATGGAACTTCTGGTATGGCTCAGACTTGGGCTATTGGCACTTACTCTGCTCTGCCAATGAGGTTTGGTAAGCTCCTCATTGCATCCCATGTGGCTGTCTTAGAAAACAAAAGCTATGATTCCTAGTAGGCACCCAATTCCTTTGAGAGTACAATGGGATTGTCAACTTTTGGTATGGATATCTTTCCCTCTTATGATATGAAGTACTGTTGATCTTTGAAGAACCTCCCTGCATCCTGGGCAAACAACTAAAGACTTGTGTTCTTGAATACCCCATAGGAATTTTCTTGCTGAAGTATAGGACTCACTTTTCTAATATGTGCTCCCCTCCTCCTTCCTTTCCTTCTAAAGAAGATGTCCCTTTAGTTGCTCCTGCAGCTGTTACCATTCCTCCTGGATATCAGGTGATTGTAGATTCTTGGATATCCTACAAGCTTCCTGAGAAGTTGTTCTTAGAGTTATACTCTCCTGAATTCTTGAGTTGCAAAGAATCTTGGTTATTCCCTGGGATTATGTATTGTACTCATAAAGAACCTTTGCAGCTACTGCTAGCTGATTTGACTGCTTCTCTAATGCAGGTTTCCTGAGGTCAAATTGTGGGCCATGGTCAAATCTTAGGATCAGAACAAGTGACCTCTCTCTATCCCTTTGGAACATTCAGTAACTTCAACTTATCAGAAGGAAATCCTCAAGTGCTCTCCATATTTACTGCCACTGACTTTCCTCAGCTGTCTCCCATTCAGCAGAAGGATTTAAAAGAGCTTCTTGATCATTTTAATGATATCTTTGCATCTGGGCCTAATGACTATGGCCTAGATAAAGTTGTTATTCACCAAATCAACACAGGTGATGCTCTGCCTTTCCATACTAAGCCCTACAATTGCAGTAGAGTGGAAAATGCCCAGGTCTCCAAGGATTTAAAAAACTCTTGGATGCTGGCCTCTTAGCTCTGTCTCAGAGTTTTTGGGCCTCTCCCTTTCTGATCCTTAAGAAGAAGGATAGGGGCCACCACATTGTGATGTACTATTGCTGTTTTAATTCTCTCAAAAAAGATTCTTCATACCCACTGCCAAGAATTGACAATGCTCTCATACAATTGGGAGTCTCAAAGTTCTTCTCTGCCATGGATTTAGCCTCTGGATATTAGCAGGTTGACTTCCCCCAAGGATTGTGAAAAACACCGCTCTTATCACGTTTGAAGGTCTTTATGAGCCCACTCAAATGCTTCAGGAGCTTTGCAATGTCCTGCTACCTTCTAAAAAGCTATTGATTCTATTCTGCGAGACCTGAAGCTCTCTTGTGTGCTGGTGTACCTGGACAATATAACAGTATTAAGCTCCACTTTCACTGATCATTTAGACCACATAAAATCTGTTTTCCTCAAGATTAAGGATACAGGTCTAAAGCTTAAGCCGTTCAAGTGCTCCTTATTTAAAGAGTTTCTTGAATTCTTAGGTCACAAAGTCACCCAAACGGGATACACCCCATGGACAATAAGGTGAAGGCCATTGGAAAGATGCTACCCCCCACAAATCTACGCAAGGTCCAGATGGTCCTTGGCATGATGGAATACTACCGGCAATTCATCCCTGACTTTGCTGAACTAAGTGAACCCCTTGTTCAATTGCTCAGGAAGTTTCCCTTTGAGTGGACTGATAGTCAACAACAATCATTCAAGGCTCTAAAGACTAATCTTAAATAGTCTCCCATCTTATTCTACCCTGATTATGGCAAAGAGTTCATCTTATACACTGATTCCAGTGAGGTAGCTGTGGGTGCAATCTTGGCTCAGTTAGACAATGAAGGTGGGGATCAACCTGTAGCTTATTCTTATCATTTCTTCAACAAACATGATAAGAATTATATCTTGATTAAAAAGGAATTCTTGGCAGTTCTACATGATGTAAGCCAGTTTTGAAACTACATCTAAAGGACCCACTTCACTGTAGCTACTGACTACTTCTTCCTTAAGTAGTTACAACAGCTAAAAAACCTGAAGGTTTACCGGCTCAGTGGGCCCAGCAGCTACAAGAGTATTATTTCACTTTGGTGCACAGGCCTGGTGCTCAACACCAAAATACTGATGAACTATCTAGAATGCCTATACTAACCATCCATCCTGCTGACGCTGATTGCTTGTACAAGTTAATAAGATACCCTGATGCCTGGGCAACCAAACCCAACGAGATACTCCTGGCTCTTCAGTCTCTATCAAAGACAGAAGAAATGGGATTTTTTATTATGTGAGAGAGAGGGGCTAAACTAACTAAGTTTGGCTCCCATCCTAGTGAGACAAACCACTAAGATGCCGCCCAGTGAAGCACTGAAATGACCGTTCTAAGGGGGACCAAAGGGAGGACACAGGGGACAATTGAGGAAATTATGTGTTCAGTCCTGTAAATGCTAGGACAGTGAGTAACTAAGGCGTACAAGTGGAGGCAAGAGTTGGCACCACAGGTGCTAGGAGGGGCACCAATTCATTACTCTCCAGATGGAGAGAAGGGACCGCAGGTACCTCCTCAGCTGAGGGAGAAAGCAAGGTGCAATCAGAAGAGTGCAAATCCAAGTTGTTGCAGGTCAGACTCTTGACTAGAGCCTCTCCAGAGATGATAAGGCCACCATGGAGGTTCAAGAGACTAGAAGGGTCATCACCCACACAGCAAGCCAAAGAGGAGATGTGGGACCAGAGATTGGGGGAAGTAGTCCAAAGAAGCATCAAAAAGGGAGCCAAGGAAAACACCACAAACTTGAGTACAGGGAGTATAATTGTTGTCATCACCAGAAAATTTGGAGCCCAGCAGTAACGTTTCTGGTCCTTTTAATTTTAATTTTTGGTTGGATCTGAGGAGCTGCAGACAAAGCTAAGAAAGAATGCTTCAAACTGTTTAGGAGTCCTTGTAGTTGGCCTTGGGTGGCTTTAACAGTGTCAATATTGCAAGCGGGGTTGAAATCAAGTAAAAACCAGAAAAATTCAATATAACAATATGTAATTATGTTAACTATTAACTTTGAATATGAGTTCAAATTGTAGTTTTGAGAGTGCAAATGCTTAATACAACAGCTATATGCAGGCGCTTCTCCTAGGAGTTTCAAGGAAGCAGCCAGGTTTGAACAAACCAAAGAAAAGTAATATACATTAAGAAAATGACTAACCCTTTTAAAGTTTACAAGAGAACTCAAACAAGAGTTTAAACTTAATAAAAATTATAAAAAGTGTAACAAAAAGTTCTAGACTTTAATGTAACAAGAGAATCAACAAGAAGGGGACTGAAAGTCCCCTGGCTATGTTTAAAGGGATGTGTTGCCAAGTGGTCAATTACATGACTACCTGACCAGAATCTAATTGGCCAGAAGAGAAATTTTAAAGTCCTAAGTCAGGGGAGCTGGAGGGTTTCAAACTAATTTACAGGGTACCATCTGATTGGCTGGAGTTGGCTTCATACATTTGTGAATTATTTGACTTTGAGGAAACCAATTTGGGTCAATTTGATTGAGTGGTTCTGATACTCTTCAACAACGGTTGACACCAGCCTAATAAATAGTCCAAATTAATCAGGGGTTTCTTCATAGATGGAGCAGTGAAGGCTGGAGAATACACAGAGTATGCCACTACAAATTTTTCATCAATAGTGTGGGCTAAATCTTTGAGTGAATTGAGTTGTTTAGCTGGACTTTCAGTGGTTTTCTTTGTACAACAGGGAAATTTTCCTATCCAAGGCCAAAGGGGGCAGTGAATTTACACTTACAGCCTCTGTAGTGAGCACTGTTTTTGTCGTGTACTTGGGAGCAGCCAAGAGATACAACAGGAAATCCTAACAGTAGGATTAAGTTTATACTAAGCTTAGGGTTAGTCTTCAGGAATAAATAGGGAATTTACCTTAAGGCCCTGGGAATGATAATTATCATATATAACCTCTCAAGTTGCTGGAGAAAATATTTTCTTATGTTTTGGCTTGAAAGAACTTACTCATTTTTAAGTCTGACAATGGTCAACAACAAAACAAATGTGCATATTAGTTAGTTTGTTTTGATGGTCAATGCTGCTGCTCAAAGAGGTTGTTGGACACTTTGAATTGTTTACAGCATCCCTATCTGCGGCAGTGTCAATAAAAGGAAAAATTTATTTAAATTAAATTAGTCCTGTTTGCATAAAAGATAAGACAGTTAAAAATTATATAAAAAATTTACTGATAATGATTGAAGCTTAGAATGCTTTTATCAACTATTATTGGTCAATCCCATCTATTTCTCTGCCAAACAGATAAGATTAGCATCAACTAAGCAAGGTGAGCTTTGTCAGATACTATACTAACCCTTTCACTTTAAATAATATAGATTTACTTCAAAATAAAGGTAAGCTTTAAAACATACATAATACTAACTGTTTTAAGCATAGTAGATCAATGATATTGAAGGTAAGCATGTTTTTAAAAGTTTAAAGCTAACATTAATAAAAAATAGTAATAATTTTTTTATAAAAAACTAATCATTTGAAGATGCAAATCAAAGCTGAATTCAAGTAAGCATTTCATTCAATTTAATAACCTCATTTTTTAAAGGAGCTCCACCCCAAAGAAGATCAAGTTTAGGTAAGCTTCTTTAACTAAATTAACTAGCCTAGATTAAAAAATCAGATTTTGCCCTGAAGTAGATCTTGGGTTGGTAAGTAATGTTTTGATTAACTAATATTTTTTAGCCAAGCTGCATTTCAGGTAATCATTTCACTCTAACTACTAACCTTAATCTCCTTTTAATTTGACTTAGTTCACAGCAGATCTTGGGGTGGGTAAGTCAATTTCATCAAATTTACTAACCTGGATTAAGAAAACCCAGATTTTTTCCTGAGGCAGATCTTGGTTTGGTAAGTGAATTTGCTAATTACTAGCATTTTTTTAAAAATGTCCAGTTTTCACTGCAGAAAATCTTGGGCTGGGTAAGCTTTTTACTAACTTACTAACATTTTCTTAAAATAGTACAAAATTTCCCCCTGCAGCAGATCATAGATTAGGTAAGTAAGCTTTTTCAAACTACTAACCTTAATTTCAAGTTCCAGATTTCTTCCTACAGCAGATCCTGGGGTGGGTAAGTTTTTTATAGTAAACAAATATTTCACTAAATAACTGTTTGTCTATATTAGTTTTTTGATCCAAATAGCTCTTTTTTACACAAATTCAACTTTTTACTATTAATGTACTCTCTTTGACTTCATTACTTTAAAATTTTATTAGCTATATCTTTGAATATTATGTTTTATCTTATTTTTATATGATTAATAAATATTAAAATGTATATTTCAAAGTTACTTAGTTTTAAGTTCTCTACCAAGAAATTATAATTTACCCAAAAAACTTCAAATTAATCTTCATATTTTAGGTGTTATAGTCAAGTTTTGTCTTATTATAAAAAAACAAGAGTTTCCAGACTCTACTTAGAATTTTTCACCCAAATAGAACATTTAAAACAATTTTTATTTCACCCCATCTGCAAAACTTCAGCACCACATAACTACTTTAATATATCATATGTAATAGCTACTATAGATCTTTTAACTTTCTTCTGCTCATAAAATTAGAGGGTTCCTCTTTTAAAAGATCACCATAATTAATTAATTTTCTGAGATAACAAAAATATATTTGAAATTTATAAACAATCAATTTTTAGACCATATTACAGTAGTTTCATTTTATTATTTTTTCTACTAAAATCAAAAGCAATATAACTCCCCAGAGGGTACTGAACCCACAAAAATAAAATGCAATCAAATCAAATCAAATGCTGTGTTAAAATAACAGCACATTAGATTACTAAAAGGATATACAAAATTAAAGACTATCTTATCAAAAATAGGAAATAATGCTATCAAAAATCAGAGTACCACATAGAATTAACACATGTGTAAAAAAATGATATCAGTACAGTAGTTTTAAAGGCTATGGCAAAAACCAAAAATACCTCAGATTCAAACAAAATGATTTCAGATTTAAGCAGAATCCAACTATCAGGTTAAAATATACACTCTGTTAACAGGGATTTTTGGCATTAATGGGCAAAATGGGTCAACACAGCAACAAATTGCTCACACGCCAAGTGAGACTATTCAAAATACAATCCAAAATACAAGGATTCACAAACAAAATGGTATGAGTTGACTTTTGGTGTATATATGTTTACTATGTGAATTGGTGACAAAATACACCCAAGTGCAGTGAATCAAAACTCAATCCAAAACAAAACACAATAGCAACTCACTATGTAAAAAAACCACTCAAATGTTGTGTGCAATGGAATGTAATCAAGAATGATACCAAGGTATCTAAAATAGGGCACACAATCTGAAACACAAATTTTAAAATAATTGTGTTGGGTGCTTAATTTGGCGTAAAATCTGGGGAAATGGGTGGAAATTATTTTGGGTATTCTAAAATGGGTGTGGTAAAACCAAAAACCAATGAATTAAGAAATAAAAAAATATAATTAGGATATTAGGTGGGAAAAACTCTAATTAAAAATTCCATATTCAGATAAAAGGCAAAAATTTAAAACCAATGTATAACTTTATTAAGTTTTATTTAGTATTTTATTAAATTTTAAAATGGAAGGTATACAACAATATAGTGACAATGCACCTGTTGTGCGCCGCAGTTGTAGTTGCCCCCGCAGGTCAAAGAACAGAGTTAGTGCAACACAAGTGCCTAATCAAGAAGGAGACAGAGGAGAGTTCTATAGTGACGCTGCACTGACACAGCTGGTTCAAGGATCACAAGCTGATAGGGTGCAGAGCATAAACCCTTGGGTCCCAAAGCTGACCCAGAAGCCAACCAAGGTCACTACTACCAAAACAGTTAGAAACAAGGAGGTAGAACTTACTTCATATGTGTTTGACCCCGTCTACCGCCAGGATTTGGTCCCGTCAGCCATGCTGGAGAAAGTTAAGCCTGTACTTGACACTAGCTACAAGCCCTACGTCAGTGATGGAAATCAAGAAGATGACAAAAAGCCCAAGTTCTATAGAACTACAGAGGGGCAGCTAGTGCTCAAGAAGGTTGCTATGTTCTATACCAAGGTACACATGCCTTGTGTGTCAGTCATCAATCAGGATCCCAGTTCATCTGAGCCCGCTAAGACCACCCAGAAGCACATCCCTGACATCAAACACATCATCCTGCTTAAGCTAATGCAGAGATTGGGTGATTACAAGGCGTCTGCAGCCCTTGTTGAAGCGGATCCCAAGTACAGCTCCAAGACATTCAACACCTTCATTGAGACTGGCCAAGTCCTTGCCGCGGAGAAATCCTTGCGCATTTCAACCATGCTCACCAAGGAGCACAAATGGGAAGTCCACCAGTGGATAACCTGAGATTGTCATCTTGAACTGGCAAAATATACAGGCCATGGCCAAATCTACTTTTGGGGTTTAGGCTTCAATTTCATTTTATTATCATTTGGTAAAGGGTCTGCGGTTTTCATGGAAAAAACTTGGTATATCCCCCTACAATTTGAATAGCCTAGCCAATATTGAGACCCAGAAAAAATATGCAGAGGTGCACACTGTCCTCAAAGCCAAGGGGACGGACAATTTTACTATATTGACAAATCATAACTTGCTCATTAATGTACAATGGGTATGTCCCCAAAGGCTCAAATGATGGGGTAGATTGGCGTGCTGCAGTCTGCGCCACAGCCTATTCCATGGTGGCACTCCTTAGTCCAAAGGGGATCAAGCTGTATAAAATGATATTAGGTTCTCACAACAGCTGTACCTTCTTATCATTCCTCCAATTGGTCCAGGAGCGCCTGAGGCGCACAAGGCCAGGCTTCATCAATGTAATAGTACTGGACAATGTTGTTCTCCACACAGTGACAAGTTCTTGCTGAATTTCCATCAATTGATACCAGCATTGCAGTGGGCCCTCAACAATTGACCACGTCAAATTTGCGCCTTCTCTTCCTCCCCACCTGTTTGCCCTTCCTAAATCCCATCAAGGAAGTTTTTGGGTGGCTCAAGCAAGTTTTCAAGCAAGGGACCCCAACTGGGACCAAGGACCTCTTTGATTTGCTGCAGGCTGGGATCCACACCCTTACAGCTGAGACTGTGGCTAAATTCTATGGCCACGCTGATTTGTTCATCTCTGTGTGCCTTGCCAAACAGCCAATCAATTAAAGGCTTAGCTTGTCCAACTTTTTTATATTCTCTAATTTACTATTTAAGATTTATTAACATTCATTTTATATTTAGAATCTTCTAAGCCCACAATCAGTTTTGGCAGGACATCAATGAAGGTTAAGAATTTATTTATTTTATATTAATTTTTTTATTATGTCATCTGAGGTTATTCCAAACACTTGATACTGGATTATGTGAATATATTTATATCACTCTTTTCAAATAAATATAAAAATGAAATTAAAAAAATATAAATTGTACACAATAGAAGTAAATCTTATTAAAATAAATATATTTATGTGTATATGATGATATTCTCCAGGATTTTTTTTAAAACTTGTTTGCTAAAAATAATTAGAAAAATTAGGCATTTAAAAAGAAAAATTAAAAGTGTAGCCTAATTTGAAGAATAGGTTTTTGTTGGGAGCACTTGTAGTGGGTTTGTTGGTATGTACCCACCTGGCAATGAAGATGGTGCACAACCTTTACTGTCACACTGTGGACAGTGGATACACCCTGGTTGAAATACTCCCACCTGTTGGTGACAGGCAGTATGATCAGATGGGAGTTCAGGAGAAGCTTTTTAGGTGGGGCTGCAAACCTTTAAATTCCAGCCAGGACCATGGAATCCTGGATGACCTGGTCCACCAAGTTGTATCCATGGGGACCTTCTTCCCATCCAGGGAAAGCCTGGCCTTGTCAATTTTGAGAAGGACCCTGTCCAAGTTCTCTACGCTGGCGCCTATCCCAAAGAAGAAAAGATATCCCAGATAACCCATAAAGTGAAGCCTTTGCCCAGCAAAGGCTTAAGTAAACTCACAAAGTTTGTTGTATACCTTGCTGATCTTGTTCTCATGCTTTGTCTCTGCAAAGATCAGCTCCATGGCTGCAGGGACCCTTGTCTTGTCAGCACTCTAGGCCAGCCCAAATTTAGCAAGGAGAATTTTGATTTTCTTGACAGCTGTTGCATCTGCAACAGTCAATTTTCTAACCACACTCCTGAAGTTCTTCAGCAGGTAATAGAGTGTGTGCTCCACTGGGAAGCAGAATCAAGCATCTGCATGAGCCTGGCCTATCTCTGGTATGTTCTTGAATCAGAGAATTGCCAGGACATCCCAAACAAGATCAATGGAGTTTACACAGTAAACTCCACTGAGGGCCACTAGGTCCAGGCAGACCAATTGAGCATCCTTGTAGGCATTAACTGCTCACTCAGATGCCCCCTTGCCATGTGTGAGCCCAGCTAATGCCTCCCTGGACATTGGGAAGGTTCTGTTTATTCAATCCTCAAGCTCCTACAAAATAGGGGGAGACAGAAACAGCTGCCTTGCCACATGATTGGTGTAGTTGGCGTAGAACGTGGCAGGGACAAAGGGGACCAGGACTTGGCAGATTTTGCTGTCTATGTTTTCTAAAATAAGATAAGTATTTTGAAATTTTATTAATTTTTTATTAGGTTACCTTCTTATGTTTCTTCCTTGCCAGCAGCTTCAGTAGGCTTAGCTATTCTTGGCGCAAGAAATTGCACTGGCATTCAGTATCCTCTTTCCTGGCGCGCTTTGCTGGCTTGACATGTACATACATCTCAGGGTGGTTGACCCCAACAGACAGCGCAGAAAGGGGAAAAACTTGAACTGGAGGCCCTCAACCACAGTTTTTTGAACGTTAAGAAGATGCTCAATTGTTTTTTCAGGGGTTTCTGGCATCTTGGCCATTAGTGCCTTGGCAGACACCTTGTCAATTTTGTCCCCTTAAAAGGACAGCAGCCTTGACTTTTGCCTTGACCTTGCAGTCAATGTCTTTGATTTTGGCAATTGCCAAGTCAAGATCCTTCAAAAGCTATTACAATTGTCCCATTGATTTTTTTACTATTCTTTCATATATTTTTATAGCTTTCACCCCAATAAAATCTGTATTATTTGATACTATTGCCTCTTTTTTTATCCCTGCCTGTTTTCCCATTACTCCAATATCCCATCTTTTTACCCATTGTGTATATGTTTTACGCTCATCTTGATATGTGTTGTTTGCTTTGTGTCAGAATTACTTCCATAATCACCATATTATTTTTAGCACTTAAACACAGCCCCTTGTGAAAATATGGTGCAATACGCCATCTAGAAAACGCCATCTAGAAAAAAATTTGCAATAGAGTCAGGATTTACATCAGCAAAGTTAAAAAAAATTAAAAAATTTATTAAATAGTAATTTTTTACATATTGGTTTCTAATATGCCATCTAGAAAACGACATCTAGAAAACGCTATCACAAATTAAAATAAAAAGAGTGTTATCTAAATAAGATTTTTTGAATATAAGAACACCTAATAAATGCCCTAAAATACACCATCTAGAAACACAGCATCTAGAAAGACAGAATCTGGAATCAAATAATAAATTTATACTTTTATGTGATAAATCCAAGCCTTTTCCTTATTAACTGGGAATAAAGTATGATACTGTAAATTCAGAACCTGAACGTAAAAGTGTGGGATTGTTAAATCCTTGGTCCAAATTTCAAATCACTTTTGCGGGCAACTCAGCTGAGTGAGAATTAAAATATTTAATAAAATCAAC